>VZTY01030371.1:0-28501 GCA_013400935.1 Turnix velox | reverse complement strand
ATGTTGAGGGCTCCGTAAGTGGACACAATACTCCAAGAAGCCTTTTCAACGAGTCAGGCTGAAATGGTCTCCCCCCACTGCTCTGCCCAGGACAGGTGGGATGTGAGGGAGGGTCTGGGCTCCCTCCTTCATCTTCTCCATCACCCAGGGGACAGCCCATGGGTCCCCACAGCCAGGGTAACGCCTGCTGGCTGCTCCTCAGGAGCCTCCTGAGCTTAGTCTCTCCTAAAAACCCTCTCCAAAACAACTAGTATTTACACATGTGGTAGGAAGAGTGACCATAATCACAACCACATTTTCTGGAAATGTTACCCCGTTTTATCTAACCGCTTGGGCAAACTTCTGCAGTGAGAAACAGAGAGAAAAAAAAAAAAAAAGGATCACATTTGCTATTATAAGACATTTGGGGAGTTTTCTTGAGCAGCCTCAGTGGGGAGAGGCCTGAAACTTGGAATTTAGCAAGGAAATAAGCTCCAGCCATAGGAGGACTAATGCACAAGTTTCATTTTTCGTGGTCTGCTGAAATTTGTTTTCATTTTGGCTGCTTGACAAAGGCTTTAAAAATATATGACCAGACTTCATTTCTTCATGCTAATTTTTAATCTACTGTAACAGTTTTTGTATTCTGTGAGAACAGTTTCAGCTAATGACCTTCCAAGCCTTCTTTTGGCACTGCTGCTGTGGCTGTAGGTCATAGTATCATAGAATGGTTTGGGTTGGAAAGGACCTAAAAGATCATCTAGTTCCAACTCCCCTGCCATGAGCAGGGACACCTCCCACTACACCAAGTTGCTCAATGTCTCATCCAGCCTGATCTTAAACACCTCCAGGGATTGAGGGGGCATCCACAGCCTCTCTGGGCAACCTGTTCCAGTGTCTTACCACCCTCACAGTGAAGAACTTCTTTCTTCATCAAGTTCTAAAGAGCTGTGGTGGAAATTCCTTTCAAATTCACAAAAAGTATGTGTTGGGTGTCTATCTCACCCAGGATGAATTTGATGGAGTTTATCAGGTTGTACCTAGGTCTTACAAGACCTGCTGCCAGGATGTTTGCAGCTGATTTGGTAAGAGTCTTCTGTATTATGGAAGCTTTTTCAAGCCTAAATGGCAACTTCTGATCTTCTTGAGGTCCAGCCTTCATGTTAATCCTGTCACAGTGAAGTGTAAGGACTCCATTCCTGCCAAATTTTCAGGTACTGCAAAGCTATTAGCCTGGAACTGAATGTTCCCTGATACTTTGTGATGCTGCACAGAAGCATCACTTGTACCTTTACCAAATTTCAGCTGAAACAACATCTATCTGTGTGCCTAAATGCCTGCAACACTCCCAACAACTTAAATAAACCCAGCTTTTGTATCTGCTGTCTTGTCACCTTCCTAACTCTGTGTTGCTCACTGGTCAGTGCTGGTTGTAGTTAATCCTGTTGATTTGCAACCCTTAGCAAAGCAAGAGTTAATTCCTATTTTGTGTGGGAAGCTGGGTCAGGAATAAATCCTCATTGTGCCAGGGGAATTTCTCCTGCTGTCTCCCCATGATCATCTACCTCTGGATGAGTGTGCAAGGAAATATCTCAGATGTTGGGATGTCACCAGGAACCCAGTAGAAAGCCTGATGCCCTGATGTGCTGGAAGTTGGTACACACTGGCAACTAATGCTTTTTCTCCCTGATTTTTGACAACTTACAAAAGGTTGGAGTATTGGGCAGGCTTGGAATTTCAGCAGAGGGTGTATTTGGGATTTGCACACAGTGGGATAAAACTCTGGAAGGAAGGGCTCCAGCCCTAATTTGGTGAATAGCCAATTCAAAGTGGGTATAAGGAATAAGCAAAGGGAGTAGGAGGGATGGAAAAAGGGATAAATCAAAAGAAAACCCCATGTTAAACATTAGGAAGTGGAGGCACAAAAGGAAATGTGCCAAAAGTGAAGCCAAATTTAGATATTGTAAAGGAAATGAAAACAAACAGCAAAATGTTCTACCAGGAGATGAAGGAGAAAAGAGACAGAGGTGATGAAAGGAGGAGAGGCAGGACAGAAATGAATACATAATATATAGTGGAAATGTACACAGAGGAAATTAATGCATAGAGAGAGAAATTATCTCATCTGAGCGGAACAGAACATCAAGACCACAATCCTGTGGCAATTTCTGACCCAGACATCTGACAGCACTGGCCTGTGAAGATTGTATCTGGCTGTGTAACAGCATCACTGCAGGAGCAACACAACACAGCTTGAGAGCAGGAAAAATTGTTTAAAAGAGCATTTAAAAAGAGGAAAAACTATTGAAGTCTAATCCAAGTAAAACATAACGATTTTTGGATGAATTTAGCAGGGAAGAAGATTCCCAGACATGATGGCAGATAGAAATAGGCTAAAATAAAACTTGTACTGAAAGTGTAAGCTGCTAGACTGCAGAAGTTAGTTAATTTTCTAAACAGAGAGAAGTTGGTAGATCTGTTCTGTTGGTTTTGAATAAATGTAGGCTGGAAAGGAGGAGAAAACTTTTAACCATCAGAGGAATGTGGTCCTGGTATGTCTTTCCTACAGGCATGGCATGGGCAAACAAACACATTGTAAGGTAGCACTCAGTCCATTCATAAAAAGGATCATATTTCCCCTTCCAAAGGCAGCAGATATCACTAAATATATCTTCCTAAATGTGTCCTATTAATGTTTTGGGCTTTTGCCTCTTGTCACTAAAGCTCACTGCCATAGATTTGGAGCCTGTGTCTTCCTTTGCTCTCTTATCTGCTTCTTTAATGCTTCTTCTGTTCTGCTGTTCCTCAGGAGCAAGGGGCTGGCAGTGCTGCCTGCCCTCGCACATTCCCACCTCCTCCCACAGCCAGGGCTTGATCCAAACTGGTGGGAACTTTCCAGTTACTACTGTGGCATTTGGATCAGGCATCTGGAGGAAGAAAAAAATACTCTATATTTCAGAAGAATATTCTATCTGGAAGTAAATAGCTAGGCTCTATTTTTTCCCTTTGTTTTTCCCCTTTTATCCCCCCCTTTCTCTTCTTTTTTTTTTTTTTTTCTCTTTTCTCTCTTCTCTTTCATTTTTTTCTCTTTTCTCTTTTCTTTTTTTTCCTTTTTTTATTTATTTTAATAGGAAGATAATCAGAGCCACATTCCATACACCAGCTTTTAAACTGTGCTTTCAAACTCTTTCCTTGCAGTCCACCCCCTCTATTGCTGCTATTTGGCTACCAAGGCTAAGTCAAGGGCAAACAGACCTTATACTTGGGTGATCAAATGAAGGTCATTTCTTACAACATTTTTTCTTGAGGAGATAGATACAGGGAGGAGGTGAAATATTGTGGTCTTTCAAGGTCTGCAATCAGCTGGTGCCCAAAATAGGGTTAATGAACCATTGAGTGCATTTTGCTCTGGAAAACCCCACCTTTCTTTTGCAGCTGGGACACTTGTCTGCTGGAAAAAGTTCTTCTGAAGTTTCTAATGAAGAAATCAGCAAAGTGAGTGGGTTATTTCTGCTATTGCTTGAGGTGCATTCCCTGCATGGGAACTGGGAGGCTCTTGGGAAAACAGACCACATGCCTGTCCTGTAGCAGAGGATTTTTAGGCTTCAGGGCTGTAGAATTCATAGAATCATAGAAGGTTTGGGTTGGAAGGGACCTTCAAGATCACCTAGTTCCAACCCCCCTACCATGGGCAGGGACACTTCCCACTACACCAGGTTGCTCAGTGCCTCATCCAGCCTGGCCTTAAACACCTCCAGGGATTGAGGGGGCATCCACAACCTCTCTGGGCAACCCATTCCAGCATCTCACCACCCTCACAGGAAAGAACTTCTTTCTTCTCTCCGGTCTAAATCTCCCCTTGTCCAATTTGCATCCATTACTTCTAGTCCTGCCATCCTGTATCCTATTCAAAAGTCCTACCCCAGCCTTTCTGTAGCCCCCTTCAGGTATTGAGAAGCTACTATGAGGGCCCCCCTGAGTCTTCTCCAGGCTGAACGACCCCAACTCCTTCATCCTGTCCTCATAAAGGAGGTGCTCCAGCCCTCTCATCGTCTTTGTGTCCCTCCTCAGGACTCGCTCCAACGGCTCAAAGTCGCAGTTTCCAGAAGGTGTGAATCACTGAACCAGGCTTTTTTTGTCCAGTGAACTGGAGATTCCTCAGTCGTGGCACTGGTTGTGCTGCTGGTGGCTTCACTGTAGGTGGTGCTGCAAGGCAGGGAGAGCCGAGGAGGAGTCACCTCAGCTATTTTTAAAATTCACTCCCTTGGTTTCTTATCCAGCTCTTGGTATTCCAACTTTGTAACAGGAAAATTAGCCAGAGTTGTCTATTGTTTCTTTATTTGGATGAAGTATAATCTTAATGCAGCCATCAGCAATATGAACAGAGTATATATCTTGGTTTTGGGGGGTTTAAACTGTTGAAATGATATGCTCTTCCTGGAAGACTGCAGTCAAACAAACTGCATTTTCATATTGTTCTGACTTTACCAGAATCTTAACAGCAGATTGGAGAATCTAACGAATTAGAGAAAAAAAAATCTGAAAAAATATTAATAATTTGGCCTTGCAGAGACCCCAAGTAACTGATGTTTAAATTATAAAGAGAAAGAAATTTGCATCTCTACGTGGGCTCTGTCATCTTTTGCTCTACACTCAAATGTTGCTGTGATATCAGCTGCTCTTCTACACATGGAGAAATGGATTCTGCAAGTGTGTCTATGTCCTTCCTCTGTTTGGAAATGCAGTTGATCTGGGTGGAATCATATCTTGGTTTAATCTGAGTGAGCAATGAGGATTTCTCTGCCTGCTTGGAGGCAGGGGGAGAAATTTTTTAATCAAAATTTAGCTGCAAAAATTTGACATTTACTTTGTGCACACAGTCAGACAGGCAATCCTTGTTCAAAGGCAGATGTGAGAGTCTCGTGATGGGCTAATAATGCCTGTGGTACTCAAACAATGGAACAAATTTGTCATCTAATATTGTGTAAAATTCCTGTCCTCATTGGGGCACTGTATTAAATCTTCAGTGTCAGTGTGGTGTTAGGTCACCTCTGCAGCAAAGAGAAAAGATGGCTCATTGTAGGCATCTGTAGCTTTGCTTACCCTGTTACCTCTTCAGGAGTTATGTGAAGATACCCTGTATTTAAATGTTTCCAGTGTAAAAATTTTGTTACTTTCTTCTAAGATATATATCCATATATAAGATATATATCCATAGATTTTAGCTCAAGGTGGAGAACTTTCTGTAGCTGAGTCCCACATTCCTTCAGGCACATGCATACATGGTTATCAAAATAAGCAGATGAGGGAATTCTTACTGTACCTCTTTCATAGATGAGGATAGTGCCATGAAGGGATTAATTTCCCCTGCAGGTACACATAAAGTAAGAGCTGCCACTAAAACAGAGGATTCATCACTGTTGCCATTTTACAGATGGAAACATCAAGTCACAGACCAAGAGCAGCTCACTCAAGGTCACACAGGGCATTTATAGTGAACCCAGGACCTGAATCAGTCCTGATCAGCATTTTTCTCAAGGGAATTATGGAGAAAAGGTATCAACAGTTTCCCCAAAACCAGCAGAATTTCAAAAAATCAAAGAAGACTTTTCCATAAAAAGATGCCTGTACTTGTGTTGGAAGAAGAAGCTTAGTCTCCAGTACCCCCAGCAGCTCATACCTACGTTCTTGTTATCCTAATTAGTGGCAATGTTCCACTCCCTGAAGGTTTTATCTCCTTAAATTATGTGGGGTTTTTTTTCCCAACTAATAAAATTAGAGAAGGCAATTGGGAAAGATGTATTGCAGTAGATCACAGCCTGACATCCATTCCAGCAATAACAACTGTTATCAAAGAAGGATCTCTTTCATAAATGTAGGAAACAAGTCAGGCTAATAAAGATTTGAATAGGTTTTTGCTCATTACAGTGTCAAAACAATCAATGAAATATTGAAAAAAAAAAGAAAATCATCTAGTCAGAAAGTCTGCATAATGAGTATTATCTTGCACAGAAGGAGTCTGGCTCTGCTTTGGAATAATGAATAGCATTTAGCCATAAATCACTCTGAAACCAGGGAAGGGAATGACCCCGCTGATGTCAGTGCTATTGGGAAGCAGCAGAGGGCACATGAGAGCAGGTTCCTACTTAACAAATCTTCACTTTTTTGGCCTGGATTTTCCTGTAGAACCAGCAGCTGTAGCAACGGCCTTATGAAGACAGGCTGAAGGAGTTGGGGTTGTTCAGCCTGGAGAAGAGAAGGCTCAGGGGGGACCTCAGAGTAGCTTCTCAATACCTGAAGGGGGTTAGAGAAAGGCTGTAGGAGTTTTTAGTAAGATAAGTGATGGGAGGACTAGAAATAATGGATGCGAATTGGAAGGGATAGATTCAGGCTGGGTATAAGAAAGAAAGTCTTTACAGTGATGGTAGTGAAACATTGGTTGAGGTCTCGCAGAGAGGATGTGGATGCGCCCTCTCTGGAGGTATTTGAGTCCAGGCTGGATGAGGCACTGAGCAGCCTGATCAGTGTCCCTGCCTATGACAGTGGGGTTGGAACTAGATGATCTTGAAGGTCCCTTCCAACCCAAACTATTCTATGATTTCCAGTCTAGTTTTTTGTCCCTTCAAGCTGCTGGTTGCAGCTGACTCGTTACAGAATCACAGAATATCAGGGATTAGAAGGGAACTCCAGAGATCATCTAGTCCAATCCTCCTGCCAGAGCAGGAACATCCAGATTGGGTCACCCAGGAAGGCATCCAGGTGGAGTTTGAATGTCTCCAGAGAAGAAGACCCCACACCCTCTCTGGGCAGCCTGTGTCACTGTTCTGTCACCCTCACCCTGACAAAGTTTCTTCTCTTATTTCTGTGGAACCTCCTGTGTTCCAGCTTGCACCCATTGCTCCTTGTCCTGTCACTGAGAAGAGTCTGGCTCCATCCTCCTGACAGTCACCCTTGTGAGTATTTTTAAATACTTTTTTAGTATTTTTAAAATATGCCAACAGATGATCTTCAGCTTGTTAATATTGGTCACACCTGCTGGTATTTGTCCCCCAGAACATATTACAGAGAACAGCAATAAACCCCCCCCAGTAATAAGCAACAAAAAAAGCCTTAACACCAAGTTTATCTTCTTCTCTCCCTTCCCTGTTACCCCAGGACAGAGCTGTACATGGTGTTTATTGCTATTCTCAGAGGTGCTTAGAAATGGGAAATGTTAGAATCTGAGATAAGTAGAGAGATGATGTAAGAGCACAAGGAAGGAAACTAGACCAAGTGAAAAAAAAAAGTTTATCAGGCAAAGTGGAGCAAGGCTGAGGAGGTAGGGGGGGGTCAGAGCTGCAGCTGAGAAGGGCCACGGGGAGATGATGAAATCCCCTTTTGGCCTTAAATAGTATCACAGGGGAGAAAAAATAATAAAAGAGCAAACCATGCATCTGAAATCAAAACACGGGGGTTGCAAGGAACAGCAGCACCAAGAGAGGAACTGCTCTCCTTCCTTTCTCTTTTCCTCTTGTCACTCAGATAGAAGAAACACTTTTCTCCCCACTGTGAGCTTCCACTTTGCAGACCAAGGCATAGTGGGAACATGTCTGATTGTCCCCATTTTATGTGAGGTAACAGATTGGTTAGACAATCAGTTTTTCTCCAAGTTATCCACATTCAATCCTTCTGAAGACCTCGGATGAAGCATACAGCCCTGACTCCATCACTTCATCTCACTGATGTCCCCGTGGCTGGTTTTCCTGACACAGCCACCCTATTTTCCTTGCATGGGAACGTCCACCCTGGCTTCTGTCTACTGTGCCCTCTGAAAATTCGTGGAAGAGGCCACCAGAAGCACTCAAGGACCACAGTGGGATTCAGGGTGTCTGAGATATCCTTGGTGGATCATTGTCCCAGTGCACAGCCTTGGTGTTCCCCAGCATTGATGGTGAGAGCAGGTTGGAGACCAGAGTGTTCTGCAGCCTGGGTGATGGTCTAAGTGCTGACCTNAGAGGCCACCAGAAGCACTCAAGGACCACAGTGGGATTCAGGGTGTCTGAGATATCCTTGGTGGATCATTGTCCCAGTGCACAGCCTTGGTGTTCCCCAGCATTGATGGTGAGAGCAGGTTGGAGACCAGAGTGTTCTGCAGCCTGGGTGATGGTCTAAGTGCTGACCCGCTTTCCCAGCAGCACAGCTGTGGGAGCTGGTGGGCTGGGAGAAGTTAATGGGACATAATATGGCTTGAGGTATTCTGTCTAAATAGGCTCAGCAGCTTTGCCTATCCCCATCCTGCTTTCCTGACCAGAGATGAGGTGTGAGGAACCCAACCACATTCCCTGGGAAGAGCTGATAGAGCCTCCCCCTCCCCTGGTGCTTCAAACCAAGGCAGCTGCAAATGTCCTGTGGCTGGAGATGTGCTGAGTGGCCTGGCAGGAGTTCAGGGAGAGGTGAAGGAATCCCACCCACCAGTAGCAAGGGTTCTGCTCCACCGCCAGCCCTTGGATGCCCTAAATCCTGGCTTCCTGGTAATTGCTATCTCCATAAATACCAGGAAGCTGTCAGGAAAAGGGACTCGCATCTCTGGACTGTGTTGTGTGGTGTGAAATATGAGGTGACACACAATACACTGGCATTAGGAGAAGGAGTTGTCTGCTGATGTGGTGACACGCTTGAGGCAAAACTGGAAAATCTGATCCCTTCCTGCCCGTGGTCTCCCAGGCTCTGTGGTGAGGCTCCATTGACTCTCTCCACTTGGGATGTGGAGGGGAATGGGAAAATGAAACACAGGGGCCAGAACCATCTGCAGTTCATGAACTCGGCCCCATCAGGTTGGCAAGTACCCGCCAGGTCCTTGTTTGCCAAGCCTGGTCCCACCACAGCTGAGTGCAGCCCCCCAGCTCTGGCCCTGGGGGGCCTCAGGGGAGGTGAGGAATGTTGAGCTGCTTTTGGCAGCCATGTATCACACACCACTTTGGCCAATAGTTTGTCTGGCTCCGGATCCAGCTCAAAATGTCTCCGTGCTGCACACATGGCCAGGCTCCCCATCCTCCTCCTGCAGGACCAGCTTCCTGCTCTGACAGTGCACTGGAGAGTGGCAGAGTGGCATCTGTGTGTGACTCTCCTGAGTGTGTGGTCCAAGGGCAACAGAGAACTGTCGACACCTTTTGGTGCTCCCTGCATTTACTTCTCCATCTTTCTCTCCCTCATTTCCATTTCCAGGTAACTTTTCTCTTTTTTTAAGCAAGATGTCTCCTGCATTTGCTTCTCCATCTTTCTTTCCTTAATTTCTGTTTCCAGGTAACTTTTCTCTTCTTTGAAGCAAGATGCCTCCTGCATTTTCTTCTCCATTTTTCTCTCCCTCATTTCCATTTCCAGGTAACTTTTCTCTCTTTTTTAAAGCAAGATTTCTCCTTCATTTGCTTCTCCATCTTTCTCTTTTTCATTTCCATTTCCAGGTAACTGGAAGCAAGATGCCCCCAGCATTTGCTTCTCCATCTTTCTCTCCCTCATTTCCATTTCCAGGTAACATTTCTCTTCTTTTAAGTGAGATGCCTCCTGCAGATGCTTCTCCATCTTTCTCTGCTTCATTTCTGTTTCCAGATAACTTTTTTTTTCAAGTAAGATGTCTCCTGCAGATGCTTCTCCATCTTTCTCTCCTTCATTTCTCTTTCCAGATAACTTTTCTCTTTTTTAAAGCAAGATGCCTCCTGCAGATATCTGCCTCCTGCCAGGATCCACTCCTGAGAGTGTCTCTGCTCCCAGCCTCACTCAGTGATTTTCTTTGGGTTCCCATGTGGTCTTTGTAAAACCAACTTCCAAAAGAGCCCAACAAAGCCCCACAGCCAGTGGTGATTTCTGTCAGCCCTAGCACAGCTCTTGCACAGGGAGATGAGAATCTCCAGCATGTCTGCAGCTCTCCCTTGGGTGACTGTGAGCACACAAACTCATCCACAAGGCTTTCTGCTTGTTTACACAGCACAAGTGTCTTGAAATGGATCTGTTCTCTCTGAAGAGCAAAGGATTAATGAATAACATGCAATTAAAAGTTGCACAGGAAGTAGCATGTAAGAATAGCTCCAGCTCTGGGATTGTTCCATGTTGTCCTGTTGTTCCACGTGCACATTAAGGGCTGCTTGTTTAAATTCCTAACTCAGCAGTGGCTGCAAGCTGGGATTCCTGTGACCACTTTAAGCAGTGATGGGCTCTGATGCCCCCACCTTAGAGTCTGGAAGACCCCCCTCCCACCCAGTGGGACCCCTCTGCTCAAGGTCTAGCCCCCCTTTAAGAAGAGCTGTGCTCCCACACTGCTTTTGGGGTCCTTTGAACACAATTACTCATCCTGGGTTCAAGAGTCCAGGCTCATGCTGGTGCTGTCATGAGAGGCAGGGAAGAGGCAGGGATAATCTTATGGAAGTAAAATAAACTCCATGCTGCTCTTGACTGTGGAGAGGAGCAAACCCCAGGGACTTGGAGCCAGGTTTTCCAGCTCAGCTCATTGCCCAAATGATGAACCCACAGATGTGAACTTTGCTTCCACTTTGCAGGTGGGAGAACCCTGCCACGGGGAGGCTGGCTGATGGTGAGTGATGGAGAGACAAACCTTTGGCTGAGTCAGTGATACAAATAATGTCTCCAGTCTGAGCCCTCACCAGCAGATCAAGACCTCCATATCACCAGAAGAATGTGCTGCAGTATTCAGTGCACATATTGTTTCCCTCAAAGGAGCAGAAGTGTGCACATCATTAAAAGGAAATATTTTATGCTGATCATTCCCACATGACTCCTCTGTGTCTATCTGGGTTCTTAAGCAGCACCCACTCTGCAACATAATGTCATGCATTTACATCTCACAAGGAAGATCAGATCTCCTCAGGCTGAGGAATTGTGTTCTGGGCCCCTGATAAAACCGTTTTATGGAGATGAATAGCTTGTGTGGTTTCATGCTTCCTTCCCCTGAAATGCCATTAGATGAACATCGAGTGCTTTTGTATTTATTTGAGGGAATTTCCTCTTAGGCTCTACAGGCAGAGACAGAAAATGGGTATGGGAAGGGAGGTGGGAGTGAATGATTTGGCCAGGTCCTCAGCCAGAGCCAAAGAGCAGGGCTTGCTGCCTCCTTCACATCCATCAGGGGTGCTCTGAGCTGCAGACCAGGATAAGTTACTTTGAGGGACTGAAAAGCCACATCAAAGCACGACATGGATCAAAGGTGAAAGCAACAGGCACCCCTGGCTGGCTCATCTTTCAGACCTTTCTCTCTCTTTGTTTTCCACTTTGGATCTGATAATGCAGCCTTTATGTGCCTCCATTCCTCAGGGTGTAGGTGACACAGGAGCAAGGGTTTCCTTATCAGTGTGCTGCATGAGGCACAGGATTTCCAGGGCTTAGCTCTCAGACACCACTGATGGAAAAGATCTACCTTTAAGGACAAGGAAGAGCAAGACTGCTGGAGTGAGGGTGGCAGCACAGAGGATCCCCCACCCTGGGTACAGGATGAGGGGTGTGAATCTACAAAGTGGTTGAGCACTGCGTTAATGTGTAACACACAGTGCTCAGGGTCCTCACAAAGAACCAAATCCATGGTTCAAGACTTTATATGAAGAAAGACAAAAGTGCACGTGAGCCTTGGAGAGGACACACTGAAACATAGGGTGAACTGCAAAAAGTCCACATCTGACACACAGGTCCCTGTGGCACACAGAAGCATATTGAGAATTTTCATGCTAAATGAAGTAAATGTGAAAGTAAATGACTTGAGGGACTCAGGAAGGAGACTCTTACCCCACAGGTGTGTGACTTCTGTCACACAGCAGACAGCAGGAGGCAGATGGAGCTGTGTTGCTCCGTGTCTAGGAAAAATCTGGCTGTTAACTCTTCCCTGCTGCAGGTTCCTCCTGCGGTGCTGCCTGTCAGGGAGGATCAGAATCATCACAGCATGAGAGAGAGGCCTCCTGACCTGAAAAAAAATCTCGATTCTGACATTTTCTGTCTGTCAGACTCTTTTATTTATGTCAGCAAGCTTTTATTGAGTCTGTAGTGGCTCTCTATGGGTGAAAACCTCCCCTGATAGATGTTCTCAGCTGTGCATTTGTTGCTGCAGTTCAGTGTCAGAACCAATACGTGTGCTTAAGTGGGATTTGTGGAGATGTTGTCTTCTGGATTCAGAGCTCTGTGCTCTGTACACAGAGCTTTAGTGAGTCACTTTGCAAATCTAGACCTTCCTATATCTGTGGGTTTGTCTAACATGAAATATTACTTTATGCTAAAGCTGAAATGGACTCTTTTATGTCAGGGTTGATCCTCAGGGTTTATAAAGCACTTCAGATGGGTGGTGGGATGAACCAAGCAATTGTATAGCTCTTTCCCCAGTTCCAAAAGGAAAACATTGTGACTCAACAGTCACAGAAGTTGTGTTTCTGCAGTAGGAAGCTTTGCAGATTCTCTGCTCCCTGATCTCGTTACAATCTTCCATCCCACCACTCTGGAAAAACTCCCACGGAAAGACAGGCAGATATTTTAATCAAGAAATGGTCCTTATTTCCATTAGCAACAGCTGTTTTCATAGAATCATAGAATAGTTCGGGTTGAAAGGGACCTTGAAAGATCATTGAGTTTCAACCTCCCACTAGATCAGGCTGCCTTGTCCAGCCTGGCCTTGAACACCTCCAGGCAGGGGGTATCCACAACTTCTCTGGGCAACCTGTTCCAGTGTTTCACTACCCTCACCTTAAAGAATTTCTTTCTTAAATCCAGCCTGAATCTACCCCCTTCCAATTTACATCCATCCAACAGCCATAGAAGTTGTGTTTTCTGCAGTAGGAAGCTTTGCAGATTCTCTGCTCCCTGATCTCGTTACAATCTTCCATCCCACCACTCTGGAAAAACTCCCACGGAAAGACAGGCAGATATTTTAATCAAGAAATGGTCCTTATTTCCATTAGCAACAGCTGTTTTCCTTTTAATTTAATTCTCCATTCCGGAGTCTGCTTATGAAAGCTGCCATTAATTATGTTTCTCATCAGTCAATGTTCAGAGATGGCTAATGGCCCAGCACACCTAATTAGTCCTTCATGTATGACGATGTTTCAGCAAGTCTAGAGTTGGTGTGTAGGGCTGATAGTGGCTGTGTAGTGGAGATGTGAGTGTGGCCTCTCCTGGTGTGTGTCAGACATCCTACAGACTCCTTCCTCTGCCACTGCCAGCATGTGATAACAGCTGGTGCTTGAAGTGGCTTCTAATGTCACTGTGAGCACAGGGTGTAGAATTCAAGCTGCCTCTGGAAGCTCTTTGAAGACTGGCAGTGGGGAGACTGGAATTATACCCCTTTTACTTCTGTTTTAAATGATGCTCTTGATAAGCACCAGTTTTGGTTCATAGAATCATAGAATGGGTTGGAAGAGATCTTAAAGATCATCTAGTTCCAACCCCCCTGCCATGGGCAGGGACACCTCCCACCAGACCAGGCTGCTCATAGAATCATAGAATGGGTTGGAAGAGACCTTGAAGATCATCCTTTTTGCCTTAGCTGCTTCTGTGCAGAAACATTTTGGCCCTCCTTGCCAAGGTGTTCTCAGGTGACCATCATTCAAGCCACAAAGGATTTCAGGAGAATTTCTGTCTTTAATATCACCATGGAGACACTGGCATGAACTAACCTCACTGACCTAATGATGCACCTGGGTTTTGATGAGTTTTTTGGCTAGATATAGCAAAAAGCTTTACACAACTGTCCAGGAAGTATGGGCACAAAACCCATTTCATCTTTGTTCAGCAAGGTGCATGGGTAGGTTGACTGAATTCTTCACGTGTCTTAAAGCTGGAACTTGAACATCAAGCTCAGCTGGAACATTGCCTTCATTTTCAAGGTGTTTGCAGCTGCAGAGAATAATAGCAGTTACTGGCAGGTAGCCTCAGGTAAGAAACATTTCAAATGCTCCAGTACACAGACAGCTTTGAAAAATACCCACATCTGTCAGAGTTATGTATTGAAATCCAATCAGTGTATGTGCAGAGAGCTGGCTCCCTTCGCTCACCCAGGCTGTCACATGCAGGGTTTGTGGCATTGTGGAAAATTGCCCACACAGAGCAGGGACATGTCTTGTTTGTCTTGGTAGAAAACTGGCAAACCACCAGCTGGGGATTTGTAGTCCTGTATTACAGGGAACAGCCAGTCACCTTCAGCCTTTCCTACGTCGGGAGGAGTCAGTGCCCACCATCATTCTTCACTCACTTCATTTGCTTTCTCTGCGAGCCCCACGGGAGGCTGCAGGAAAGTAAATCTGATGTAGCAACATTTGCTGTGTATAATAATAACAATGCACTGCCCAGAAACCACTTTGCTGGGTCTGAATAATGAGAGGTACTCTAATATTCTACCTGCTGCTGACGGTGCTGATCTGTCCCATGGAATCACATCAAGAGGTTCTTTGATGGGTGTTCAGCTGCTCCATTTCTGCCTGTCTGACCTGACTAAACTTAGAACCTTCTGGCTGCAGGATCTGCCTTGCTGCCAAACAGACAGGGCTTTTTTCACAAGGCATCTGCTTCCAACCCAGATGAAATTTGCTGTGATTTTCATGGCCTGTTGAAGGTTGAGAGCAGCACCTCAAGGAATCATACAGGACTGGCTCCGAAGCTGTTTGAAGGAGGATAGAAGAGCATCCAAAGTGCTACCATTTGAGCTGGTGACCTGTTAAAGAATAAAGGGTCCTGTTCCCAAAGCCTCTTTGCTAGTTGTTTGATCTCCTCACTTTGAGCTTTCATGAGCTGCTTTGTCTCAGCTGGAAAGGGCTGGATTTACAAAGCCATGGTGATACCAGAGATGTTCTAGCAGGGTGTTATAGTCCTGCTGTCAAGTCCTTAACAGGAAACCCAGAATAATTCCAGTGCAGATGATGGGTTCCTGTCATCTAAGTGAAGGCAGCATTCATCTCTTGGACATCACCTTTTTGGCCTCTTCTGTTGGCAAATGATCCTGACGTAACATTGCAAAAACACATCCTTTGAGAGGAAGGGATAAGAAAGACAAATGTTTGACTTTAGCCAGAGAATGTAAAACTTGGGGTCCTTTGAAGATTGCCGAGTTCTGTGCTGTGTTAGTCCTCCATATCTATCTAAGAAAACACTCATTTCATCACAGCCCATGACATAAATTCAGACTTGTGAGCAAATGGCTGGGCTGAGTTAAATCACCTCTCTATCTGCTAATGGCATTTTTGCCTTTGCTTGATGATGAAGGTTATCTTGCTGCTTGGAAATTATAACCTACAACTGTTAGACAACCTTATCTGCAGACTTGGGTGAGATAATTTGTAGGAAAAATCCCGAGAATCTGCAGCTCATTGGTTTTTCCTTCAAGTGAAGCTGAAAAGCTTCAAGGCTCCGGCTGCCTTTGGAGCACCACGTGCCCCCTGTGATGTGACAGGGAGGGGTGGGCAGCTGGAGGTGATGGATGGCCCTTATGCAGCCTGCTGAGAGGTCGGGGTGACATCACCCATGGAATGGGGAGCAGCCTGAGATGTTTATAAAAGAGCAGCTGGGAAGTTTGCCCCGGACTGCATTAGGCTCTCTTTGCTGCCTACCCTGCCTTCCCCCCACTCGAATTCCGAGCTCCTTCAAGGGAAACAAACATCTGCAGACACATAATGTTAATTGTTGTACTTAGAGCTGCTGTTTACATTTTTGGTGCAGGCAAGTCAAAGCATGTCAAGGCTATCCTTGATGGCTAAAACAAGCCAGAGAGCTTGTTCTGGCTGAAACAAGAAGGGGCTGGATTCTGATCTCCTGTACCAAGGCATCCTGCCTTGGCCCCAGAGGATGGAAACGAGAATCTGGAGAAATCAGAGGGTGAAAAATAGTAGCAGAGAGGATTGTGAGAGGGTGAATGTGATGGAGTCAGCAGGGAAGCATTACAAGGTTAATGCAGTTTTCCATTATCTGAAAACAGTCGGGGATTACTCTGCATTTGTAAGCTTAGAAGGGCCAGCTTCCCCGGGTCCTGCTGCCATCAAAATCCAGCCTAATGGCTCCTTATCAGGAATGATGAATCGCTTTTGTGCTTCCACTTGGGTCCCTAATTTCCACTTTCCTTGCATCTGCTTAAAGTCCTTTTTAATTCCAACGTGTGCAGCAGCCTCTGAGCCAAGAGTGGCCCCGGTGTTCGCAGTCACTGGTAATTACTGTGCCCGCTGGTCCCTTTAGGATGCAATTTCAATGGGGTGTGACTTTCACAATATTTTTTTTTCTTGTTGTTGCTCGAGCCACCCCAGGAAGGAGCTGTTAAACACGAGTCCCAGCAGGATCCATCATGACTGAGGACAGAACAGAATGTAATGAAACGGGGTGAATACGTGTCTCGCTGAGCAGGATATGTTCTCTTAGCCCTATGGTTGATAAAGCTTTGGCTGAGGTTCAAAAAGGTGTTTGGCTTTCATCTCTCTGTCTTCCTTCCTCCACTCCCCTAAATATTAATGGCTGGGCTCATACCTCCCATATTCATGGCTGCTTTAATTGTTTACAGATTTTTTTTTTTAATAAAGGATTTGACCTTTTTACCTGTGCAGTTATACAAACCCTTCTCTGTCCTCATGGTGAAACCTGCTTCATTACAGCTTGTCCTCAACTTCCCTGTGCCCTGGCTGGCTCAGCTTGGTGCTGTGCAAGGGGACAGACAACAAACCACTGCAGGCAGAAATGCTGCTGTGGAGTTTTCCTGCTAAGGAACAGATAGGATGGCAGCAGAGACCCCCTTTGTGTTGCCAGTGGGGTGTTGGTGTCTCTGGTGCCAGCTGGCAGGAGGACTAGTGAGTTTGTCACCCTGGGCTTGCTGTTTGACATTCCTGTCACTCTTTGTTTGTCTCAGGTGAATGTGACAGGGCTGTGTGGGAACCATGTGGCAGAGCTGGGAACTGAGCTCACCTCTCCTGAGTCCTCACCTGGTCCATTAACTACAGAGCCATTTCCCCAGACTAATTGAATACAAAGGGAATGATCTTTCTTTGCATTATTTACAGACTGGGAGAACAGAGGCAGCTCTGTGAGAAGGTAACACAGCAAAGAAAAGCTGGCAGCATTGTGAGGTGCCAGGTAACAGCAGGATGCAGGTATCAAGAGTGTCAGGAATGCCTGGTTAACCTTGAACATAGAATCATAGAATGGTTTGGGTTGGAAGGGACCTTAAAGATCATCAAGTTCCAACTCCCCTGCCATAGGCAGGAACACCTCACACTAGAACAGGTTGCTCAGTGCCTTGTCCAGCCTGGACATCTCTGTAAGGTTCCCAGATGAGGAGGAAATGATAACAAGGCATCCAGGAGAGGAAAGACTGTCCATCCAGGGGTGTATCCTAACAGAAGGAGAGGGAGAATGTTCATCCCAGCACTGCTGCTTCTCAGCACCATTGCTCCCCTCATCGGATCCCATTATCTTGAGACAGATTTCATAGGAGTCACAGCAGCTGGGAATAAAGGAAAAGAACAATCAGTCCCACTGTTCTGTTTCAGTTTTTGTCCTGTTGCTGTGCTGTGTGTCTGTATTGGCCAGCCTTTGATCATGAAATTCTCCTTTATTGCATTTTTGGCTATATTTGCTGTGTAAAATTAACAGCACTTGAATTAGGGCCTGTGTTTATGAAAAGGAGCAAGAAAGATTAATATTAATGCGAGTGTGAATTAAACAAATATTTTTTATCCTGCAGCAATTAATTAAATCAAAGCAGCAACAAATAAGAGCCCAGTTAGCCACTGTTGCACAGGCAACCAAGGAAATAAGTTGTGTGTGGTGTGATGTGGTGGGATTTGGATCAGGTCCTTAAAAAGGGAGAGTCTTTATGCTCTAAATTATTATTAATTGGATTGCTATCAGAAGAGGAATTTACCCCAGAGTCTCTGGCCAGCCTGTCTACTCGAGCTGGAGGGAACTGGGTTCTCATCCTCTCCAGAAAATGACTTTGCATTTATATAAAAGAGTGAGTTTGTGAGCAGACTCATAGAGCTGCATTCCCCTCAGCTCACCTCACTGGGGCTGGTGTGTCCCACAAGTTCTAGGGGCAGGAGGTCCAAGAGACATTTAAAGGTCACTTAGCCCACCACCAGGACATCAAGCCTGCTCAGAACCTCACCAAGCGTGGCCTTGAAGCTGTCCCCTGGCACAAAGTCTGCCCACAAATTGTTCAACAAACTAAAAGGAAGCTGTGCTCATGTCTGGGCTCTCATGGCTGGCTTTTGGCATCTCTCTCTCTTATTCTTGGTCAAGAAAGCAGTCGTTCTGCTTAGCAGCTCAGATAGGAATTCTTTAACCTGGAAGGCATTTTGTGTACAGGAACATCTCTCCCAGCCTAAGACCAAGTGGAGCATCATGCATCAGTGACCTTCATTTTCCAGGCTGGTAATTCTGGCTTAGCAGAATGAAGAGCAAAGGCCCTGAATAAGTAAAAGCAATAGGAAAAAAAACCCCAAAAAACAAAAACCAACTGGAATGGACACATTGGTTGAAACATCCCAATTTCTTGAAAATCTGATTTTGAGGTATCTGTCAAAGCAATCCCTGTGTTTCTTATGATTATTATATCACATGGCCTTGGCGTGGTTTTCTGGTATTTTGCGGGGACCACCCAGAAATGGGCCAGGTTTGGTTATTGGATTTACTAAACAGAACAAGAAACACAGAGCTCCTGCCTGCTGTTCAAAAATAATATCGCAAGGGAAGCAAACCACAGGGAGACCACAGGGAGGTGAAGCCCATTTTCCACTTGCTGAGGGAGCTGCCCTCTCCTGCTGCAGAATGCAGTCTCCATATGCTGGGAATAATTCCCAGAAGTGCTCCATCCCTGCCGACTCTGCTTCCTTTCACAAGTTGCATCCACTGGGATGTAGGTGGAGGAAGTGGCTCTGAACAGGATACTCTGGGGTGTTTTCTCTGTGCAGTGAGGTGGAGAGAACAGCCTGGAAGAGAAAACACCAAATGGTGTTGGACTAGAACAGAGGAAGCCTGTTTCTCCCTCTCAGTGTTTCTCAGATCATGGTTCTGGGACCACCCGATGGCTGGATGGAGCCTTCTGGGACTGCTCCTGTGCCACAAGCAGCTCTGCTGGCGGTCCCTGCTCCACTCCTGCCTCAGCCAACAGGTCAAGGAAGAAGAAGACTGATGGGGAGAAAAGGGAGGATTTTCCCCTCTTAAGAAGCCATGGAAACAGAATACAAAGAATAGGGAAGAATGGATGACCTGCAGGGACTAGGAATTTTGGAGCACTTTGAAAAACCAGGCTTCTCTTCATGATCTGCAGGAGGAAACATGAGAGAGAGATGTCATGGTGAAGTAAATAGGGCAGCTTGCTGCAGAGACACTCACCATACCCTGAACCAGGCAGGGGGTTCTAACTAGATGATCTTTAAGACTTCTTCTAACCCAAACCATTCTATGATTCCATGATTTTATGATTCTTGCTAAGAAAAAGCTTTGCAATGTCAGAAATCCCTGGGTGCACTGGTGTTAGATGATTTTATGGGTGGGACAGAAGAAGGCAAAGGAGAATTTTTGACTAAGTGACTACTCTTTTCAGCTTCTTAGGAGCTCCTTCTCCTAGGTTTTTACTTCTATATTGTGTTTGTTGATTTCTCCTTCTGTTGATTTTGGTTTGGGAAGGAAATGTGCTTACTTTTCTGCATTCATTAGGAGGACACCATGTCTGTGTGGAAATGTCACACTATGTGTAAGCCTAGTATTCTGAGTGACAGCTGAGTTAGTGCTGGTGTTGTGGAGCAGAGCCCTGGCCAAGTTTCTGAAGCTGGATGGTTTTAAACAGAACTCATTTATGAATGGATCCACCAGCAAAAGAAACTCCCATCATGTATTGCTCTCTTGGGAACTACCAGCTCCCATGGCCACCAGCCTGTGTTCAGGGGCCACCAAGTGAGCCATGGGTGGCAGCCAGGAAAGAAGCACAGAAGGGATTGTGATTCCAAGCCACGCTCAGCTGTGAAGTTTTTTGACTTCTCCCATGAAATGACTCATGGCTCTCCCTTCTGCTAAATAGATTCCAAAGGTGCCTAATTCTAATGCTAATTCTGCTGCTGAGCTGAGGAGTGAGAGCCACGTGTCCAGCAGCTTCCTTTGGCATGTTCATTTCTCGCTATGTCATTTGCAACTTCTTCCTTTATCCAGCTGCAGGAGCATCTATTATTTTTTTATAACAATTTGGAGTTTTCATGGCAAGAGCCATGAAAGCCAGTGGCAGCCATACAAGTCAAACTTCAACCAACACTTCACAAAATACCCAGCCATCTATTTTAGTGCCCCACATCATTAATTAGAAGAGACAGAGCAGGCAGGTTTGGAAAATGTGATCTCTAGCATTCGGTTTTTAAAAAGGGATTCTGAAATGGCCATTGAAATTCTGTGCATTTTCTACCCATGGAAGAAAATACAGCTGGAAAATTAGGGCTTTTATTGATTAGTCTCAGGGCTGAAATAAATCATTTGTATTAGTTACCAGCAGATTCTGTTTGTGACAGTTCTTCTGGCTACAGGCCCCTTACATTAATATGGTAATAATGGGAGAAGCAGAGAGAGAGGGATTAATGCTGTAGGAACGCTGAAAATCCGAAAATAGTTTCTAAATTTATCCCGGTAATTTTGTGCTTATAGTAATGAAGGATTTTGGGTTTCATCCATCTAATTTATAAGGCATATGCATTGGGGATGATATCAATCATTCTCTTAGCTCACACGGCTAGTCATTAACACTTCTGAACCCCAGTCTGTCACCAGCCAGGTTCAGGGAGTTATGGTCCTTGTGCTCACACATTTAAAGGCTGAGCTGATGTCTGCTCAAAACCTGTGTTTTTGTAAATAAAATTTAATCCTATTATTGCAGATTTAGAAGCTTCATTTTCTCCATTTATGCTTTTTATCTTGTTTTCAGGGCTGTGGTTTTTCTCTTAACAAATTTTTTAATTGAATGTTTTCTGCTTGAAATTTTTGATGGAGGATCTTATAAAGGTAGCAAAATGTCAGTGTTAGCTCTGTTTCAAGTGGATTAAAAACCCAAATGAAGCCTGGAAATTTCTATCCTTTTTATTAGTTAAATGATGACATTTTCCTAAATTGTATTCAATCCAACTCCTTGGTTTTGCTTTGGAAATGCTTTCAGTTGAAAGACTCTAACCAGCCTGGTTTATTTTTAAAGCAGCAATGATTGTTGCAGTAGGGTGTAATTATCTTCAGTTCCAAGATCTTTGATCACACTGTGTTCACATCCAAATCGGAGTTGGGATCTAGATCTCTTTCTTTTTCTGCCTTAGGCTATAATTTGTGGGGCTTCTTTGACAAAAGAATTTCTTTTACAAGATATACACACACACAGGAGCAGCGACTTATTTTCCCTCCCTACGTGGGAGTAGACAACCTCATGAAAAATATGTTTTGATTCCCTTCAGTAGGAAGGGAGAAGGTGAGAGCTGTGTATTCCAGTCCTGGGATGCTGATATTTTGGAATAAGCATCAGGTGAGCATCATGTCTTTATTCATAGAATCATAGAATTTTTTGGGTTGGAAGGGACCTTGAAGATCATCTAGTTCCAAACCCCCTGCCATGGGCAAAGACACCTCCCACCAGACCAGGCTGCTCAGTGTCTCATCCAGCCTGGCCTTAAACACCTCCAGGGATTGAGGGGGCATCCACAGCCTCTATGGGCAACCTGTTCCAGTGTCTCACCACCCTCACAGTAGGTGATTTCTTTCGTATCTCCAGCCTGAATCTCCCTTCTTCCAATTTGCATCCATTACTCCCAGTCCTGCCATCATGTATCCTAATAAAAAGGTCCTAACCCTACAGGCTTTGGCTCAAGGGAAGCCAGCTCTGAGCTTTTGGGTACTTCTGCACTGCCATATTACAGCTAACAGACTAGAATGTGAAAACCTTTGTTTTGGAGTTCCCTAAATATATTATTATGGAANGTGTTTCACCACCCTCACTGTAAAGAACTTCTTTCTTATATCTAGCCTGAATCTATCCCCTTCGAATTTACATCCATTATTTCTAGTCCTCCCATCACATATCTTATTAAAAAGTCCTACCTCTGCCTTTCTGCAGCCCCCTTCAGGTATTGATAAGTCACTATGAGGTCCCCCCTGAGTCTTCTCTTCACCAGGCTGAACAACCCCAATTCCTTCATCCTGTCTTCATAGGGCAGTTGCTCCAGCCCTTTGATCATCTTCATGGCCTCCTCTGGCCCTTCTTCAACAGCTCAATGTCCTTCTTATGTTGAGGGCTCCAGAACTGGACACTATACTCCAGGTGGGGTCTCATCAGAGCTGAGTTGTAGGATGTATTAAAACTTCCTTTTCTGAGTAAACAGCTTAAGCATGGCTAATTCATCTTTTCATCCTCACCATTATCATGATGATGGATGATAAAAGCAACCGTGTTCTTGAATTGTAAAATTCTATGGGAAAAAAGGAAGTAAGTTTTAGATGCACGGTGTGTTTTCATGTGGAATTAGTACAATGAAGATTGCACAGCCTCGAAGCTCACCCAGGCAAAATGACTTCATCCCTGCTGAAATCTTCAATCACTGTCTGTTTATACAAAAATGTCAGATGACAGAAGCAGTGAGAGGTAAATGGGAGCACGCTGGATGCTATCAGTTTTGACTGCAAAGGCACAATAAATCTGTTTCTAGCAAGGGGAAAATTGTAGTGCTGCTGAAATAGCATTATCCTGCCTCTTCCAATATGTTTTTACCTGATGGATGAGGGATAAAAACACCAGCATTAGTGCACAAATGTATTTCCACTGGGAGTGAAAGTGACTTTCTATCAGAAACACGTGCTAAAAGTGTCTTTTGCCTCCCTGCTGATTTCTCAGACCCAGCACTGGGCATGTGCTCCTTATCTAATCTTGATTGCCAGGTTAAAGCAGTGCATGCTATTCCACTTTATCCTCGGTGTAACTGCAGACATGGTTTCTATTTTCTTTGCACTTCACCAAGGTAGCGTGTAACCGCTTGGAAAATGTTAACATCTGCGTAGGAAAAAGAAACAAAAGGAAAGGAATTAATCAAAGCCCTGAGATTTATGGGCTAAATCCTTGGATTTTGGTGCAGGTAGTGAGCTTCTTTCTCTGCTGAGGAGGCAGAAAGCAGCCCAGGCTCTCTACCCATGAGGTGATGGAGGATTCTGCAGAAGTGGAGCATGGGGCAGGGCAGAGTTGCCCTTGGATGGCTCTCTGTCCCTTGTCCCTGCCCTGGCTTGGTCTCTGACAGTGTCAAGGCTAGATTAATCTAAACTCTTTTTTAGATTTCAACAATTATTTTTCTTTTCATACATTTTCAGGTGTCAGTAGAGCTACAGGCAGAGCCCTGAATGCAGATGTCTGAGATGAAGCTGGTAAAGGAGGTAAAAAGGACACTCTGATAAGGCTGATTTGAAATGTGGAGATGTTTTACTGTTCACAGAAGATTACCTGCCATTTGTGGTTTCACAGGTACCACTGGTGCTCTAGTGGTTGTCCTGTTGTCTGCTGGAAACATATGTTCAGCCTAGACAGCCTTGACTGGAAATGATAGTGGGTGTCTGGAATGGAAGTCGTATGTTCTTCTGAAAGTTTCAGCTGTCACTATCTGTTCCTTGCAACATTCATATTGCAAACTGCAATATGATGTAGAGGCATAAAGGGATTTACTACTACAATTCTGGATGTGTGAGGTGATGTAGTGCTGTGGTATCAGACAACATGACATTTGATGAATAAAACAAAAAGATCTTCCAGCACTCCTTAAAAGGGGAAAAAAGGGCTTGAAGCTGGTCGTAGTTACAGGCTGACTCTCCAAGGACTATGTCAAATGTTACAAATTTAATGATGATTCCTAAAAATGTAACATTATACTGAAAAAAGTAATAAAATCTACAGAAGCAAAGACAGAAATGATGAAATCAGATCAGTGCAGGTACAGTGATAAACAACAGGATTAAGTTAACATTTAAAATAATGATAAAACACCACTCAGAGGGGGCAAAGCTTGGCCAGCAGAGTCTGTCTTGGCCACCCCTTCCCCTCCACTGTGTCACAGCTCAGTCTTTCGCCCATGTAGTGTTTGGGAATGGGGATGTGCATCCCCTGATGTCAACCACTCCCTTTCGTTGTGCTGTTCAAGGACGGGAACTGGCTGGAGTGGAAGCCATGATCCATTCTATACATCTAGATAGGGGTGGTCTGTGTGGTTACTTCAAAATTCAACTGCTCATCTGGTGTTGGGCTGAAGCTTGGGACAGTCCCAGAACTTTGCATTCATGATTGTCCTGGTAGACAAGTTGGAATTACTCTGTCCAGTTCTGGAGCCTTCAGCATAAGAAGGACATTTTGCTGTTGGACTGAGTCTAGAAGAGGGACACAAAGATGATGAGAGGGCTGGAGAACCTCCTTTATGAGGACAGGCTGAAGGAGTTGGGGTTGTTCAGCCTGGAGAAGGGAAGGCTCAGGGAGGGTCCTCAAAGTAGCTTCTCAGTATCTGAAGAGGGCTACAGAAAGGCTGGGGTAGGGCTTTTTCATAGAGAACAGGGTGGTAGGACTAGGAGTAATGGATGCAAATTGGAAGAGGGGAGATTTAGGCTAGAGATAAGAAAGAAGTTCTTTCCTGTGAGGGTCATGAGACACTAGAACACATTGCCCAGAGAGGTTGTGGATGCCCCCTCCATGGAGGTGTTTAAGGCCAGGCTGGATGAGGCGTTGTGCAACCTCTGTTCCTGCTCACAGCAGGGGGGTTGGAATTAGATGATCTTTAAGGTCCCTTCCAATCCAAATCAGTCTATGACTCTGTGAAATGCCCAGAGATCTCATCTGACCCCATAGGTGGGTAACACTGCTCCAGGAAAGATTTCAAGAGGTCTTGTTTGGCTGAAGCTGGTGACACGGCACCTGCACAGAGGCAGAGAGGAGAGACAGAGCCAGCAGAGAGTTCTGGGCTCTGCAGGGCTCACAGCACATGGAATTCTCCTCCTCCTGAACCACTCACACAGGCTCTGACTTGGGCTGCAGCAGCAGAGCTGTGCTAGTGAGCAGCAGAGCTGGCTCTGAGCCCAGCCTGGAGCTTATTCTTACACAGATGCGACCACTGTCCTTATGTGCTGCTTCTCATGCAGTGATCTGCAAGTGCTCTGCATTATTCTTCCCCTAATTTTATTACCAGAGAATCCCAGTTCTTCACTGAGGGGATATTCTCATGGCTGAACTCAGACCCAAGTGTATTTTCACCTCTAAAACTTTCACTAGTGTTGACATGGTGTGTTTTTCCCCTTATTAATCTCTGGACTTTGTGATTCTGCAGTTGCATATGGAAAGCATTACATGTGGTAGCCTGCCTGTGTTTTCTATTATTTATTTTTTGTTTAGAAAAGTATTTATCCACATTTCTCCAAAGCCACCTGTTCCAGGCACTTGCACATTGAGATTCATAGGTGCTGCCTGGTTGCACACAGGCTTAAGTATGTGTCTCTTTGCACAGCTATTAGCTCATTGTTGATATTCAATTGCTGCTATTATTACCATACCCAAATGGGGAATTTCTGTCATTATTAATAAGCGATATCATAAACGTGACCAACTTGCAGCCTTATCAGCATCTGAACCCTAATATTGTGATAACTCTATTTATAGTATCATAGAATGTGTTGAACTGGGAAGGACCTTGAAAGTTCATCTAGTCCAACCCCCCGCAGTGAGCAGGGACATCCTGCATGGGATCAGGTTGCTCAGAGCCTCAGCAAGCCTGGCTTTCAATGTCTCCAAGGATGGGGTCTCCACCTCTCGGGGCAACTTCTTACAGTGTCCCACCACCCTTATGGGGAAGAATTTCTTCCTAATAGAATCATAGAATGGTTTGAGATGCAAGGAATCCTAAAGATCATCCAGTTCCAACCACCCTGCCGTGGGCAGGGACACCTCCCACTAGAAGTTCAATGAAGTCAAGTCTTTTTTGAAGTGAATTGGACAACCCACATTCTCAAAAGATTTAAAACTCACTGGTGGGTGAGCATCCTCCCACATACTGAGGGTTTCTTGGACTCCTGATGACTTCAGATCAGAGTGAACTTGCTCTACTCTAGTTTAAAACCACTGTTCCTTGCCCCATTGCTGCATGACTCAGCCTACACCTTTCCTTCTTGTGTCATTCTTCACTGATTAGCCAAAAACTTCTTGTGCCAAAAATACTGGCATTGGCTCCAGCTTTCATATCTGCCATCTCCCACACACAAACAACAGGGCTGTGCCGGGGGCAGGACTGCAGGACACATGCAGCAGACTGACTAATCACCTTGATCTGCTCCTGCCTGGTTAGAAGCTGGTGTAGTTTCATTGGCAAAGACAAAGTGCCTTGTGTACTGGCATCCCTGCCTCTTCTCCCAGCTCCCAAGCCCTGGTGGCTCTGCTCACCATGACAGATAGCTGCAACAGCATTAGTTGGTGTCTGCAAATCGTAGAATCATAGAATAGTTCAGGTTGGAAGGGACGTCAAAGATCATCGAGTTCCAATCCCCCTGCCAAAGGCAGGGACACCTCCCACTACATCAGGATGCTCAGTGCCTTGTCCAGCCTGGCCTTAAACACCTCTAGAGAGGGGGTGTCCACAACCTCTCTGGGCAACCTGTCTCAGTGTTTCCCCACCCTCACTGTAAAGAATTTCTTTCTTATTTCTAGCCTGAATCTACCCCCTTCCAATTTACATCCATTATTTCTAGTCCTCCCATCACATATCTTATTAAAAAGTCCTACCCCTGCCTTTGTGTAGGACCCCCTCAGGTATTGATAAGTTACTGTGAGGTCCCTCCTGAGCCTTTTCTTCTCCAGGATGAACAACCCCAAGTCCCTCAACCTGTCTTCATAGGGCAGTTGCTCCAGAATTTTGATCATCTTTGTGGCCTCCTCTGGCCCTGCTCCAACAGCTCAATGTCCTTCTTATGTTGAGGACTCCAGAAGTGGACACAGTAACTCCTGCTGGGGTCTCACCAGAGCCAAGTAGAGGGGCAAAATCACCTCTCTTGACCTGCTGGTCACACTCCTCTTGATGCAACCCAGGATTTGGTTGTCCCTCCTCTGTTTCTCCACTGTGTGCTGTGTGCCAAGTAACCCCATGGCAACTACTGTTATCCTTCCCACTGGTAAATGCCACTCGTGTTTGCCTTAGGAAGATGATTAATAGGGTTGGTGGCACATGTTTGCAAAACTGGGGTTTCTCCAGTCTCCTCCACATTTAGTGCGTGTGGGAATGTGCCCGGAGTGACTAATGCAACAAGAGCAGAGCTGGCTTTGGCACCAGAAAAATCTGCATGATCTCCAGTTCCACTTTGGAATCTTACACATCAGAACATAATTAATTGGACATCCACCGATTTTTGATCTCCAGGTTCACTTTAACTGCCTTCAAAAGCCTCGAAAAAAACGGAGACGACGAACATTTGGCATTGCAGAACGGTGCCAAAAAATGTAAGTTTTGAGCATTCCTGCTCCTGATTTGTTTTGACAGCCATTTCATTTTCTGAAGCGGCAGTTAGGGCAATAAAAACAAAATTCACCGCAGAAAAACAAACACGGGCTCCCCCTTCCAGCAAAACTGAGATGATTTTTTTTTAATTTTCAAAACGCTGGAAAACGGTAGGGCTTAGGGCCCATTGAATTTCCACAGGAGGTAAAGCTCATTAGCAAACACATGAAAGACAGTGAGCAGATTATTGTGAGAAAGATATTTGTAGGGTTACTTCAGTAACACTTTATTTAAAGTTTCTGGCTGCTGGCACTTAGAGGGTCTGTGTGACCTTGGGTAGGGAATGGTTATTGCCCAAAAACAGAACAGGGCTCAGCTAAAAGGAGGGAAACCCAACATTTCTCTCTTTATTCCACCAACAGATGATGTATTTAAGGAGGTAAAAGGAAGAGGAAAGGCATCCCTGGAGTGGAAGAAGGAGGAGGGGGGGGTGGATGGAGCTTTGCTGGGCTGGTGAGGTGCTCAGGAGAGGATCTCCATCTGCCCCGCTCAAAGGGGGTTTGTGCTGGGCCGGTCGCCGCATGGCCGAGGAGCACAGAGACTCTCTGTTAGAACTTCCTCTTCTTTGTTGAAGAAAATACATTAACTGGAGGAAGAGAGTTCTCCCTACAAGCCTGATAAGTATTTCCTTCAATTCCATCAAAAAGATTTCTCCCTGGCCAGACTCTCTCTCTCTCTCTCGGCCTGGCGCGCTCTCCCTGGGCCTTCATCTTTTCTGTGGGGATTGCTCTGCAGGCCTCGGCGGGGCTGTGTCTACAATGGCAGGGTTTAAGCAGTGACAAATAAAAAGCACATGTTTGTCAGAACTTCATTACACAACTCCCCACTGCTTCCATGTCATCTGCTCCTGGAACAATAGACCTGTGGGGACCTGCCTTGGATAAGGAGGGGAGGGTGGCTGCGAGGTCAGGGCGACACGGGAGGACATGCTGGGAAAGTGAGGTAAGGAGGATCTACCGACCTTCCTGCCTCAAAATCTGTGGCCTGAAGGTCAAGGGAGG
>VZTY01030369.1:8376-30946 GCA_013400935.1 Turnix velox | reverse complement strand
TCCAGAGAAGGAGACCTCACAAGTTCTTGGGGCAGCCTGGGACACTCTTCTCTCACCTTCACCCTGACAAAGTTTTTTCTTATATTTCTATTGAACCTCCTGTGTCCCAGCTTGCACCCATTGCCCCACAGCACTATCATTAGAGGTCACTGAGAAGATCCTGGCTCCATCCTCCCGACACTCACCCTTTCCATATTTATAGATATGAATGAGGTCACCCCTCAGTCTCCTCCAAGCTAAAGAGACCCAGCTCCCTCAGCCTTTCCTCAGAAGGGAGATGCTCTGGTCCCTTCATCCTCCATCTCTGTGTCTCTGTGCAGTTCCCTGTCCTGCTTCAACTGAGGACCCCACAACTGGACTCACTATTCCAGCTGTGGTCTCACCAGGGCAGAGCAGAGGGAGAGGAGGGTCTGCCACCAACATTGTGGTTGCTGTGGCAGGAGGGTGAGGCAGAGTTGTTGTGTGAGCTGGTGTTTGCTGGAAATACTCATTCCAAGTTCCCTTTTTTTTCATGCAGTTTCATAAATCTGAATGAAAATCCATGCAGCAACAGAACTGATCCATTTAAAGTATGAGCTTGAAAAACTGTGGGCACTTCAAAATTTAATTTCAAATTGAATTGTGCTGGGTTTAAGGGGTTTATGTTGATGATTCGTACATGGTCATGAAAGTCATAGCAGGCAAGTTTTGAAGGAGATTTTGCAGTATTGTGTTACAGTCAAAATTGTACTGTATTCCTGTGTTCTACTTTCTGGTTTTCTTTGTCACTCTAAGAGATGGGATTATTTCTCTGCATAATAGTGAGTGAGATACCTTTGTGTACAGAGCAGCCTCTCTCTTGCCTATTTTTCAATAAAGCATTTTAATGCTGGAAATTATTGCAAAAGGATACAGGAAAAAAAAAAAGAACAAAATAGAAAAAAGTGAATATAATCTTTTCCTACTATTAAAATCGCAATGGGGAAACTGATTTTTGAATAGCTGATTTTCTTCTATTTTTCAAGAACTTGTTTGTTGTAGTTTTGCCTCTGAATTCAAATCATTTTAAGTGTTGAATTTTTCAGTACTCCCAGAAGCTGCATGGTCTGTGGAGCATCTCTTTAGCTTGAAAAAGAGAAGACTGAAGAATGGCCTCATTAATGTTTATAAATATGTTAAGGGTGAGTGTCAGAGGGATAGAGCCAGGCTCTTCTCTGTGACATCCAATGATAGGACAAGGGGCTGGAACACAGGATCTTCAACAGAAATATGAGAAAAAATTTTGTCAGGGTGAGGGTGAGAGAAGAGTGTCCCAGGCTGCCCAGAGAGGGTGTGGGGTCTCCTCTGGAGACATTCAAAACCCACTTGGACACCTTCCTGTGTGACCTGATCTGGGTGTTCCTGCTTCAGCAGAGGGATTGGGCTGGATGATCTCTTAAAGTCCCTTCCAATCCCTGATATTCTGTTACAGAGCTAATTTTAAAGGCTATTTGTGATGGTCAGTTATCAGCAAGTATTGAAATAAGGAAGGAAGGGCTGCCCAAACTTTAGGACTTTTTAGAAGCATCAAAGAAAATGAGTTTTATGATCTGAATGGAAACTTTAATCAACATTTTGTCTATTAAAAAGCCACCACAAGTGTAAAAGGGCATTTTGATTGCCAGCCTTGGCTCCAGTGATGTTTCATCAGTGAAGCAGCTAGAAGACTAGGAGTAATGGGTACAAATTGGAAGAGGGGAGGTTTAGGCTGAAGAGAAGAAAGAAATTCTTTCCTGTGAGGGTGGTGAGACACTGGAAGAGGTTGCCCAGAGAGGTTGTGGATGCCCCCTCAATCCCTGGAGGTATTTAAGGCATTGAGCAACCTGGTGTAGTGGGAGGTGTCCCTTCCCATGGCAGGGGGGTTGGAACTAGATGATCTTTAAGCTCCCTTCCAATCCAAAGCACTCTGTGATTCTAAGAATAAATGAGTCCTCTCTTGTGCTTTACTATTTAATATCACAGTTGATAAGTTTTATGTAGTGTCAGTTAAAATAGGAGAAGAGAGGGTTTGTCACAACAGCAGCAATTAGCGTCAAGGACCACACTTCTCTTGCTTTCATCAGTGATGTATTTCCAGAGCCTGCATTGAAGTCAAAATGATTTAAGAAGGGAATGCTTGGAAAATGAAATAAAGTGAATTTAACCAGCTGAAGAGAATTTTAAGGGAAAAAAGAAGGCAGCAAGGAATCAAATTCAAGATGTAACCCTTTGTCTTCAAGGTTGTTTAGAAAATCCCATTCCTTCCCCACAGTCCTGTAACCTCCTGTCTCTCTGCTTCTCCACAGTCTTTTTATGTTTCTCTCTCATCACTTTGAAGTTTTCCCAGACTCCCAGAACCAGCCTCTGCCTTTCCTGCATTTGACAATTACTCAGCCTGATTTGGACAAAGGTGATAGCTTGACAGTGGTCTTTATCTAAAAGCAAAGTATGAGTTTTAGTCGATACAGAGTGTGAGTTGCTTTCAGTTTTCATTTTGGCTTTTTTTTTCACTCTAGTTAATTGTGGTCAGAAATTGATGAGCCTGTCTGGGCAAAGTGGTACAAAAGCCTTTCAGTCCTTTTATTGAATTCACACAGAAATACAGAATGTCAGGGACTGGAAGGGACCTGGAGAGATCATCTACTCCAGTTTCCCTTCTGGAGCAGGAACACCCAGATCAGGTCACACAGGAAGGCATCCAGGTGGGGTTTGAATGTCTCCAGAGGAGGAGACCCCACACCCTCTCTGGGCAATTCCTGTATATGAGGAACCTTTGGGGCTGCTGCAGGTGCAAAGCTTGATTCTGATACACATGAAGGACTGAGCATCCCTGGGAAGGTGGTGCTCCAAGTCTGCTGGTCACCATGTGTGTGGGTTGCACATTTGCTAAGCTTCAGGTGGCCATGATCTTAATTCTTCCTTCTCTTTTCTGCAAATCAATTTTCCTGAGAGATAGGCTCATGTGGAGTCCTCTGTGCCAGCTGCAAAGGGACACTGGGAGGGTCTTGAGACCACCGGGTGATGGGTGCCATAAGCAGGTGCTGCTGCTTGAGTTACTCACTTCCAAGCTGCTGTCTTGGTAATAACTCAGGGTGCATTTATAAGATGAATGAGCAGCTGAACAAGAGAACCATGGAACAGGCTGTCCAGAGAGAGTGTGTGGGGTCTCCTTCTCTGGAGACATTCAGACCCCATCTGGATGCTTTCCTGAGTGACCTGGTCTAGGTGTTCCTGCTCCGGTAGGGGGTTGGACTAGATGATCTCTCCAGGTCTCTTCCAATCCCTGATATTCTGTGGTTCTGTGACATTTATATGAGGCTGAGCTTCCAGCTGGGCTGAAAATGAGGATTTTTTGCAGTGCTCAGCTGTAGCCAAAAGCCACATTGGACCATCATGGGGATGGCTGGGCATCTGGTAGCTCACTGGTGCTGTGGGGTGTGGGGTCTGTGGGGTGCCTTGGCCAGTTTGTTGTGAATTTTGAATCACAGAATGTCAGGGATTGGAAAGGACCTCGAGATCATCTAGTCCAACCCCCTGGCAGAGCAAAAACACCCAGATCAGGTCACACAGCAAGGTGTCCAGGGTGGTTTTGAATGTCTTCAGAGTAGGAGACCTCACACCCTCTCTGGGCAGCAGGTTCCAGTGTTCATCCTGTTATCAGAAACTAAAGCAAACAAGACAAAGTAAACTGGAGCTGTTGTTCAAGCTGCCATTGCTGAGAGACTGTCGTGGACAGGGAGGAAAGGCAGAGGCTGGTTCTGGGAGTCAGGAAAAATTGATGAGAGGGAGACATGAAAAGACTGTGGAGAAGCAGAGAGATGGGAAGTCACAGGACTATGGAGAAGGAATGGGATTTTCTAAACAACCTTGAAGACAAAGGGCTAAATCTTGAATTTGTTTCTGTGGTGAGAAGCAAAATAAAAGATCCAGCCTATGAAGATTGGATTTTCTCATTGACTTTAATTTGCCCATGTGCATGGCAGCAACTGGGAGCCCATTTGCTGAGCTAGGCTGTGCCACCATGCTTATTCATGGGCTTCCTATTAATTTATGCAATAACTCATCATGGACTAATTAAACAGCTCAACTGGTAAAAGAGGCACAAGGGAATTGGATGCAGGGCATTTGTTTGAAGAGCACAAAGGAGTGTTTTGCTTTGGGCAGCCAACTGTTGTGAATCCTGCTGTCCCCTTGACACCAGCTGTGAATCAGATGAGGTGCCTGTTGACATCCTGGATGTTCTCAGTGGCATCCTGGGTGTTCTCAGGGATACCTGAACTCTTCACTAACTTGGTCACTTGTAACTTGTAACTGGAGCACTCTGCAGAAGAAAGTCATGGATCTGTTGAAGAGGGTCCGGGGGAGGCCATGAGGATGATTCAACAGCTGAAGCACCTCTCCTATGAGGACAGGCTGAGAAACTGGGGCTGTTGAAGCTGGAGAAGAGAAGGCTGTGGGGAGATCTCACAGCAGCCTCCCAGTGCCTGGAGGGGTGACAGGAAAGCTGGGGAGGGGCTGTTTGCCAGGGCATGGAGCCATGGGATGAGGGGCAGAGGTTTGAAACTAGAGCAGGGCAGGATTAGATGAGACATGAGGAAAAAGTTCTTCCCCATGAGGGTGGTGAGACACTGGCCCAGGTTGCCCGGAGAGGTGGTGAAGTCCCCATCCCTGGAGACATCCAAGACCAGGCTTGCTGAGGCTCTGAGCAACCTGATCTAGTGCAGGATGTCCTTGCTCACTGCAGGGGATGGCATCAGAAGGCCTTTGAAGGTTCCTTCCCTCCCAGCTCATTTGGTGATTCTATTCCAACCTGGTGTACCTTGCATAGCAAGAGGAAACACTTATTTCCATGGTGACATGATACTTTCTTCCCTGGAAGCTGCCAGCTCCAGGTGCTGAAGTTCCTGATATGAGCCACACTGCTGCCCTCCACAGACAGCACAGCCTTCTCTGACACGAGCAGCTCTTCTCTGAAGCAGCTTTAGTAATCCTGCAACTCTGCTTAAGTGAACTGAGCTTCGGTTGCCTGGCTTCAGATGGGTCTTGAAGGGGCTGAGATGCTGTGCTTCAATGTGTTTTTCATTTAGAAGCTGGAATCGGTCACAAGTCATCTAGCTCTTACCTGAAGTCCTCATCTGCAAGGTTGAAGAATCCTCTTAGAATGGTTTGGGTTGGAAGAGACCTTCAAGATCATCTAATTCCAACCCCTCTGTCGTGGGCACGGACACCTCCCACTAGACCAGGTTGCTCAGTGCCTCATCCAGCCTGGCCTTAAACATCACTGATTTGTGAGAGGGTAGCTGTTTATTGAAAGAAACCCTCTGCTTGTTTTACTTTAATCATCAGATGGTGTTTGAGGTTGAAATGGTAGGGCAGAGCCCTGTGTGGTCTCCTTGAAGAAGAAGAAGATGGGAACAGAGACTTAGTGTTTCAGACCGGGCTGGATGAGGCATTGAGCAACTCTGTCCAGTGGGAGATGTTCCTGCCCATGGCAGGGGGTTTGGAAGTAGATGATCTTTGAGGTCTCTTCCAACCCAAACCATTCTATGATTTAACACTGCTGACTGGGATGGTGGAAAAAGCATCAGTGCTGCAGCTGAGAGGGGCTCTCAGTAACTGCTGAAACAGATTTTTGGGGTTTGAAAGGATAGTAGCAGATATTTTAAAGCTTTCCTGATACCTGGGGCTGTGTTGAGAAGCCTTAGCTCCTNAGCAGATATTTTAAAGCTTTCCTGATACCTGGGGCTGTGTTGAGAAGCCTTATCTTCTTTTATATATATATATTTATATATGATACCTGGGGCTGTGCTGAGAAGCCTTAGCTCCTTATAGATATATTTATGTACATATAAAATCAAAAATGCTGTGTTGATTTATGTGGTTGCTTCTGTGGAAGCAGCAATGCTGGCTGATGGGGCTGCCTTGTAGTTACTTGCTTGTCTTACGTGGGTGTCCTGCTGGAAATCACATCTTGTTTACTTGCCTTTAATAGACAATTAGGACTAAGTGTTTCTACAAGATGAGGGGAGGGGGTAAACAGCAAGTAAGAAACTAGTGTTCTCCTTCCCAGGGTTGACATCTGGAATGACTGGCAGCTGTGAGTGTGTACCTGCACTGAGTGTGGGAAATATTTTGACAGTTCTAACTGAAAGCAGGCTTTGGAGTTTGGACTTCTTTTTTTTTTTGTTTTAATAGACTGATTTATATTTTTTTTAACAACTGTGGCGTGGAACATGGCTTTGATGCGTTAATGGAATCTAGAAAGCTCAATAATATGTTTCAGGTTGGGATAAAAGAGGAAAATCGCTTTTAACAATTTTATGCTCAAGAAAAACAAAGCCAAAAATCATTCCTCTGTGATGCCTTATCTGTAATAGTTTATCAGCCTGAGCTTCCTGAGACTTTTCAGCTCAGAGAGGAGATCCAGGAAGACCAGAGTAAACTCTGAGTTAAAATAATAGGATCTTAGAATAGTTTAGGTTGGAAGAGACCTTAAAGATCATCTAGTTCCAACCCCCCTGCCCATGGCAGGGACACCTCCCACTACACCAGGTTGCTCAATGCCTCATCCAGCCTGGCCTTAAACACTTGTAGAGAGGGGCAGGCTCCTCCAGTGTCTCACCATCCTCACAGGAAAGAATTTCTTTCTTATCCCCACCCTGAATGTNTTCTGTAGCCCCTTTCAGGTGTTGAGAAGCCACCACGAGGTCCCCTCTCAGCCTTCTCCTTTCCAGGCTGAACAATCCCAACTCCTTCAGCCTGTCCTCAGAAAGGAGTTGCTCCAGCCCTCTCATCATCTTCATGGCCTCCTCTGGAGCTGCTTTTGACTTTATGCTTTTTTATATTTATAGTATAATCATAGGATGGTTTGGGTTGGAAGTGACCATAAAGATCATCTGGTTCCAACCCCCCTGCCATGGGCAGGAACACCTCCCACTACATCAGGCTGCTCAGTGCCTCATCCAGCCTGGCCTTAAACACCTCCAGGGATTGAAGAGGGATCCACAACTTCTGTGGGCAACCTCTTCTGGAGTCTCACCATCCTCACAGGAAAGAAATCCTTTCTTCTCTCCAGCCTAAATCTCCCCTCTTCCAATTTGCATCCATTTATGTATTTTATATTTTCCCAAAGCTGTGCTTTCTTAGATTAAGGACATTGGTTTGTATGGGGAAGTTGGTGTGGATGGCCAGGACTCAACCTGGGGTTGCATCCCTGCCTTTGGGTACCCCTGAACAGACAGACAGACTGACAGCCCTCCCCAGCTGTATTGAGCTGCAGCAATAAAGACTTCAGAGCCTGGTGGCAGTGTGCTGCTGAACCAGCTTTTACATAGCTCTGAGATTTAATCTCCAAATCCCCACCCCCCCCGCCCCCGTTTGCTTTAGCTGCTGCTAATTCTGCCCTGTGTGGTTTCCAGCGAGGAGCCCTATTAACTCAAGCTGTGTACATCGCCTTCATGAAATTGAACAACACAAGTTAATCTTTTCCTTTTCATCTCTCTTCCTCTCTTGCTTCTGAGCAGCAGCTTTGTAGGTTTTCACCCTTTTTAGCATGCCAAGCGTTTCCCCCATCTCTTTATCTTCTTTTTTTTTTTTTTTCCCTTTATGTCCTTATCCTTCTGCTTGAGACAGCCTCAGCTGCAGGGACCACGCAGAACAGCTAGTCCTGAGGAGGTTTAAGAAAATAGTTATCTGAAGATTAGCAGAGATTGCAAACAGCCAGCCCTGGGTTTATCTGCTTTTGCTCCTTGTTAATTGCCATTGGAGAGAAAAAGCCGTTTTATGTTTGGAGCGATGGGGAGCTGATAACTTGTTTAATCTTCCAACCTCACTTGTCCCAGTCTCATGACTCACATTGGAAAGGAAAAAAGCAAAAATTGTCGAAGAGATCACACGAGATAGCTGCCAAACAGCTTCTTGCTTTGGGCCAAGCTGCTCCCCCTCATTCCCAGGATAAAACCAAGTCAAAGATGTGAGTTGTCACACAAACGGCAGCACTGATGTCTGTGAGCTCTGGGCTGGTCAGACACCCTCTCAGATTGTTTCTTGCTGGTTCTTTTTGTCTCCAGAGCAGTCCTGTAAGTCCCTCAATGCCTCACCAGGGGTGGGACAGGGGCTTCCTGGCAGGGCCACTGTTTTCACAGAATCACAGAATATCAGGGCTTGGAAGGGACCTCAAGAAATCATCTAGTCCCATCACCCTGCCGGAGCAGGAACACCCCGATCAGATCACATGCGAAGGCATCCAGATTAGGTTTTGAATGTCTCCAGAGAAGGAGATCCCATGCCCTTTTCTGGGCAGCCTTTTCCAGTGTTCTGTCACCATCCTGCCCCATCCTGCTTCTTCCAATGATATGGAACAAACCCACCGTGTCCCTCAGCACCACGTCTATGCATCTTGAGGTATTTAAAAGCCAGGCAGACATGGTGGTTTTGGCACTGTTAGTTTGATGGCTGAAGTAAATGATCTTAAAGGTCCCTTCCAGCCTAGATGATGCTATGATTCCATATATTCTCATTTTGGAAGCTGACTTTAGGTCTGAAATTCTCCCAGCTGTCCCTGGAGTGTGAGTAGAGCTGTATGTCAGCCATCAGTGGTGGGTGGTTCAGCTCCCATAGACCCTTTCTGCAACAAAGTGCAGGGAACATTTGCTCTTCTTCTCCCTCTGCTGTGGAGGTGGCCCACTGAAAAAAGATGTGGACACTTGGTGCATGATGATCTTTTCTCCTATTTGGCTGCTGGTGCAAATTCCTGCTGGAAGGAGCTAAGGAATTCCTTCCCCCTCTTCTAGCCATTTACACTTCATTATTTTTATAAAGGAGAAATAATGATTTGCAGATGGCAGCAGATGAACCCTCCAAGAATGTGCTTTTTGTTTAGGATGTGCCTTTTTACCATGATTTGAGGCCAGCAGATTTATAAGTCAGAGGAAAATCACATGAAGCTGAACAGAGGCTGCCAGAGATGATTTGCAGAGCTCCATGTTTTCAATCCCTCCTTCAACCTGGTGGGATCTTGACCCCAAAGAGTCTCAGAAAGTGCCCCTGAATTTGCCCTTCTCTAATAGGAACTACTCAGTAACACGAATCATGGATTAACAGGATGTCCTTTAAGATCTGGGTTTTTGTTTTTTTGAATGCTCTCATTATCCCAGTTCCTACCAGTTCTTGCTGTCCTTGAGTGAGTCACCACTTCACTTTTCAAAGATGTTTTCTTCCATGGTTGACCTGAATGTTTCCTGATGGTTTATAGATGTGAAGTTGTTTTGTGGATGAGCCCAAGAACCTATGGCCTGTGGTGGCCTTGGCAGCATAAATCTCACTGTTGACTGTTTTTGTGCAGCGTTTGGGTTTTTTCCTGACCTGATATGGATGTACCTTTGCTTCACAACTAGGACACTTCAGGAGATGGAGATCATCCATCCCTGTGTTCTCCACTGGCTCAGGCAGGAGACAGTATCTTCTGCAACCACCCCCTCAGCTGCTGCCACATCTTCACTGCATCCCCATCTTCCAGACCAAAAAAAAAATTAAAAGAAATATACCATCAACTGGTTATGAAAGTATTTGACTTGTCAGAAGCTTTTTTTCAGTGCTTTCTTTCTAGAGCAGGAAGAGAAAAGCCAGAAAAGACTGTTTTTCAGAGAATCATAGAATGGTTTGGGTTGGAAGGGACCTTAAAGATCATCTAGTTCCAAACCTCTTGCCCTGGGCAGGGACACCTCCCACTAGACCAGGTTGCTCAGAGCCTCAGCAAGCCTGGCTTTGGATGTCTCCAGGGATGGGGTCTCCACCATCCCTCTGGGCAACCTGTTCACCTTCATGGTGAACACTTTCTTTCTATTCATTTCATTCTTTCTGTTTCATTCTTTCTATTTCTCTTTTGGTGTGAGTGAAAACTCATTTAGAAAATGCAGAAAGGGAAACATTCCCAGCGTGCAAATGCAACACAACAATGGGGTTTGGTCAAAGCAGAGCACTTCCAAGAAAAACAGGGACTACAATGCCATTGTCCCCAGTAATTGTTGCTGCCTTTTGGAGGGAGTTAAATAGCAGCTAATTGTTGTTTCCACAGATAGTGTGGAGTGCCACCCCTGACAGCACCTAAATTAATTGCTGCCTTTAAACCCTGCATTTGCTTAACAGCTGCTATTAGTTTGTTTAAAGAGATTTTACAGGTCTGGGACTAAACCCAAGCCCCTCTGCTATCATCACAAGATGCCATTTGCATCAACAAGGCTTCAGAGGGGCCGTGCATGACCCAGCAATGGGTGATCATGCAGATGGAGTGAAATCCTGCCTCTCTCTTACCTAGATAATACTCAAAACAAGTCAGATTTTAGACTGTGGTGGTGTGGGTTTGATTAGAAGTCTCCATAATTAAATGCTCCATATGTATTCTCACAATAAATCAGATGAAAGTAGGGTCTGTGTTTCTCTTGTCCTCACCTTGGATTGGTGAGAATGAATTTCCCAGCTGCAGTGTGCATAGAAATAGAGTTCTTGGTGCCTGGCAAGCCCTCCCCAACTGGTCTGTGGCTCCTGAATGGGGTTTTTACTGGAGACCTCAGTGCCAGCCCCATTCTGGCTGGAGCCAGGCTGGACTGGGATGGGACAACGTTGGGGTTGAGGCAGCAGATCACCCTAAAAACCTTCTTGCTGTGTTCTTTTACAGCACAGAGATGTTGGAAACCTGGAGGGTGTGTTGATCCCTGGTAGAGCTGAGTCATCTCCATGCTGGTGGAGAGGCATCTAGCTCAAAAGTAATTATGAAAACAGTCAATGATGAGCTCTGTACTAGCTGTTGGATTCTGTGCCACATTCTCATTTCATGCTGCAGAAGGATGAGTAATTCTAAATAGCTCTAAAGATGTTTAAAAGCACCCAAACCATGACAGAAAGAGTATGGCAAATGAGAACAAGATAAGTTATTATATGCTTTGTGAGCATAAACAAAGCCCTTTTATCACCAGTACACTGATACACATGTAACTGGGGAGTTGGTGGGGGGAACCTGTAATGTGCTTCCCCAGTGTGGGGCAGGTTTGGGGAGAGTGAGTCTGATCCTGTCTGTCCCTGACGGTGCTGAATGCTGTCAGCTCTGAGCTGGGTCAGGAACTGAGGGACACTAAATGTGCCACTGCTCCAGCATGATGCTGTCAGCAGGAACATACAGAGGAACAATTTAATGGTCAAAGGAGAATCTTGCTCCCTGCCCCAGACAGAGAGCTAAAACCAGATCATAGAATCACAGCACAGGTTGGAAGGGACCTTTCAGATCTTTGAGTCCAACCATCAACCCTGCTCTGACAAGAATCACCCCTAAACCAGATCTCTAAACTCTGTGTCTGCCCATCTCTTTAAAACCTCTAGAGATGGTATCTGAACCACTTCTGTGACAAGGTGACAGGAGGAGAGCACCTCGACATAGATGTCTGGGCTCTCCACAACAACAAGATCTAAGTATCCAGGCAGGCTCTTTGTCTACCTGCAGTGTGAGGTGCTCTGCTTAGCTCTGTCATTTGCAGCACAGATCAATGAGCAGCTTCTAGTTAAACTAATGAAGCAGAGCTGAGAGGCAGTTTCCAGACCAGAGTCTCAGAGGAGCAGATCCTTTTGCACCTGATTGCATCTTTTTAATTTAAAAAAAAAAAACCTCACCAGGATATTGTGATTGCAATCCAGTCCTGGTGGGTTTTGATGGATGGCACTGGCACCTTCCAAACAAACCACTGCTGAGTTCATCACGTGAAACCACTGTGAGGGCTGATTTAGAGCCTATTGAAGTGGGTGGAAGTGTTTCCATCTTCCTTTAGGGGCTTGGCTCACACTTTACAGGTGTCATTTGAAGTGGAGCCAGAATGTGTGCCCTGGGCTTCAATACAGAGGGTGGTAAGAGACTGCAACAGGTTGTCCAGAGAGGTTGTGGATGCCCCTCAATCCCTGGAGGTGTTTAAGGCCAGGCTGGATGAGGCATTGAGCAACCTGATCTAGTGGGAGGTGTCCCTGCCCATGGCAGGGGGGTTGGAACTAGATGATCTTGAAAGTCCTTTCCAACCCAAACCATTCTGTGATTCTATGAATTTGGTTGAAGGCTTTTTGTTGCTTGAAGGCTGGTGGTGGCTGCCCAGTGGCTTAGAGATAAATTCAAGTAAAATCTCTTAAGGTTCTGGTGTGACTTGCAAACCCATGAAGAGTGATGGAGCAGCCCTTCTTCAGCTTTTATTCTTTTGCTTCCATATCTTGTTTTAACAGGAAATGGCTGTGTTTGTCATTTTAAAATGAAACCAGCCCCCAAGAATGCTAATGAATCACTCACTAATGACAATTGGTGTTGAAATCCAAAGGAGTGAGAAGTGAGTTATGGTGTCATTGTGACCTGAAGACAAAGCACTGCTCATTGTCTCTCTTATTCTGCATTAACACATTCCAGTTTCCAAAACTCATTCTCTCCATTTGGGTTTTGGAATACATTTCAAAAAAGCTTGAACAGTTTCCAGAGCTGGTGTTAAAAAATGCTCTGGTTGATGAGAATGTTTTGTTTTGTTAAATCTGAAATTTTGCTCCATTCACAGCTTTCTTATTTATTATAATTTATTACAAATTTTTAACTTCTTCAGTTAAAACACAGGCACTCTGTTCTGATGAGCTCTAAACAGGGCTTGATTCATTCTCTGGAAATGTGATGTCTTCTTTTTGACAGAATTCCACTGAAATCACTGTGTTCCAAAGATTTAAAGGAAAAATTTTAGATGCTTTTGACTTATCTGTAGTTTCAGATACAGCCAAACATTTATATACTGAATTTATAGCAAATAGCTGCAAGGTAAAAGTGTGAGAATGTCCCTGTCCTTTGTGTTCATGGTACAGTAGACTCTCCCAGAGCAAAAGGTGGCACTTTCATCCCAAAAAGCTAGCCTTAGAAACATGTCCTTTGTTACTCCTATGGTCTTTGTGGCCTTTGTCATGTATTTGAATGAAATGAAATAGAAGTAGCTCCTTCAGCAGTGAAGTTATTAGTGCCAGTGTGCCCTTGAATGGCAGGTGTCTCGTTTGGAGGCAGAAGCTGAAATGAAACATTTTCCATTTTATGATTTTGTCTGTGGAGAAGTCCCTCTAATCTCAATTTAATGAAAGCTGGCTCAAGATATGAGACTGTGAGAGCTTGGAAGAGGCAGGAGAAGAGCTTGGAGTGGGCTCCAGAGCAAGATGAATCCTTCAGCCAGGATGGGATGTGGAAGGTTTCTGGGCACCCAACATACATTTATTTGTGGATAAGTATGTGGTACTTCATGTAGATAAATGGCTTGAAAAATGCTTCATGTGCATGGTGGAAAAGGGGCAGAATAAATAAGCTCAGGGACAGCTGTATCAGGGCACCCTTCTTTTTCAGTCTCTCAGACCAAAATAGGCACAAACAGTCCTTGTTAATTTTTTACTGTTAATGGGTAATGTCTTCCATCCTTCTGCACTCCTGCTAAATGACAGGGATCACTTTTTCCACAGACAGAGAACTTTGAATACTTTGGTGAGGTTGCTGATATAAAAGCACCCACCCATCCCACCTGGACATCAGTAGCTCCTCCTCTTTTCCTTCACCAGTGCCTCACAAATGTCCAGGAGGCACTAGAAGGCTCTATCCAGCAGGTTCTATTGCCCTTCCCAACCTGGTGTTGTCACAGGTGACTTTCCATTGATCAGACCAGCTGAGAGAAGGAGCAGGAATGTGCCTTCCATGGACAAGACCATCCCAGAGGCTTTGTGCTCTGCCCTGAACCTGGCCTAGCTAGATGATAAGTAGATGGGTAGATGATGATAAGTAGATGGGTACCAGGAAACTTGGTCATACTGGGTAGATGACATAATGAAAGACCTAACTGATGGCAAAACTGTTTTGTCCCCACAAGGTAGAATTATTAGTGCTGGCTCTTAATTTCTGATGTTAGGAGCCTGCCTAATTGTGCCCTTGCTGGAAGTTGCACATGAACACTTGAGAACCAGCAGTGCTTTTGCTGGGTTTCTCTCCTGGTCCAAAATGAAATGCTTGTATCCTTTGGGGTGTTGATACCACCAAAGTCCAGCAGATGTCTGGTGTGCAGCACTGTCTGGAGAGTCCTCTTCTACTGACTTGCTTCAGGCAGCTTGAGGCAGAGTATGGCCAAACAACAGGATGATTGAGCCCAAAGTTGTTCTTGCTGTGATCTCCAAACATATATTTGTAGAATTGTTTGGGTTGGAAGGGACCTTCAAGACTATCTAGTTCCAACCCTTTGCCATGGGCAGGGACACCTCCCACTACACCAGGTTGCTCAGTGCCTCATCCAGCCTGGCCTTAAACACCTCCAGGGATTGAGGGGGCCTCCACAACCTCTCTGCGCAACCTATTCCACTGTTTCACCACCCTCACAGTCAAGACCTTCTTTCTTCTCTCCAGCCTAAATCTCCCCACTTCCAATTTGCTTCCATTGCTCCTAAGCATCTTTGCCCAGGAATCGTAGAATAATTCAGGCAGGAAGGAACTTTTGGAGGACTGTAGTCCACTTCCAGCTCAAAGCTGGCCAGGTATTTGACACAGAGTTGTTGGTACTGGTCAGAAAGAGAGACTGAAATCCTGGCTCTGGGAGAAACAGTGGGAATTGTGCTGTTGATTTGAAAGAGGGCAGGACTGAACATCCAAACAAGGCTTTGAACAAGAGCAGATTGCACAGCAGCAGTGTTAATGTTATTATTAACAAAAACAGGAATGCAACTCTGTTTTTAAACAGTGTATGACAGGAAGAATAATCCCAGTTTACATAAGACATTTTTGCTTTTGTCCCTTCCAAATCTTGAACATCCTCATCGTCTTGGCTCTTGCTGTTGTGTGCTGGTTGGAGGGATGAATTTCTGGCTGCTGTAAAAAAGTTTAAATCCTTTGAAGTCAGTGGCCATGCACACTGCTATGTCTACATCAAGAAAATCCAGTGGTCTTAATTAAACCAACATCTGATGTGAGTGTGAGGCCTGGCAGCTTGCTCTGGAAACTTTTGAAGATGAAAGAGAGTCCAGATGGATGGTCACCAAGGTAATCCCATGGACTTGGAAAGTTTCATAGATAGATCAAGCAGCTGCACCAGTTACCACCTCTAAATATAGGGCTTCTGAATTCTAAATCTGAGCTCCAGCTCTAGGATGGTTTGGGTTGGAAGGGACCTTAAAGACCATCTAGTTCCACCCCCCCTGCCATAGGCAAGGACACCTCCCACTAGATCAGGCTGCTCAGTGCCTTAAACACCTCCAGAGAGGAGGCAGCCACAACTTCTCTGGGCAGCCTTTTCCAGTGTCTCACCACCCTCACAGGAAAGAACTTCTTTCTTCTCTCCAGCCTAAATCTTCCCTCTTCCAGTTTGCATCCATTATTCCTAGTCCTGCCATACTGTACCTATTGCAAAGTCCTACCCCAGCCTTTCTGTAGCCCCTATCAGGTACTGATAAGTCTCTGTGAGGTCTACCCTCTACTCTTCTCCAGACTGAACAACCCCAACTCCTTCAGTCCTCAGAAGGGAGGTGCTCCAGCCCTCTCATCATCTTCATGGCCCTCCATGGAAGTTGAAATCTGCATGTGACAGTCAGTTATTGATAGCTCCACAGCAATCACTCAGGCTTCAAATTTTCAGACTTGCAAAGTCTTCATTATTTGTAAGATCAAGATGGCTCTGCTAAAGAGGGAATTTTAACTCTGCCAGGGCAAACAAGCAGATGGCAGAGGGACTGGCAGGAATATGACAGAGCTGCCCTGCTCTCTGACCATCTGCTTTGGACCTTGGTTTAACATTTCAAACTCATGAGCAGAGTTGGAGAGGAGCATGTTGGGCTGTGGCACAGACTGCAGAGCAGGGTGGCTCATCTCCATGGAACAGGGATAGATTCCCCCTAAAACAACGGCCAGCCAGTGACCAGGTCTGAATTGTCTCATGTCCTGCCTGAACTGCCTGAGGGTGACAGTGACAGTGACAGTGTCAGTGACAGTCAGGTGTCTGTGGCAGCTCTGCATCATTCTTGGTTTTGGCACTTGATTTACACTAGGGCTGGCTCCCTTCAGCTCTTCTGGACATCAGCTCTGAGCATTTCCTCCTGTCTAATGTATGGTCAACTAAAATATGGCAGAAACATTGATAATGGAGCATTTTACAGAGGAATCTCTGGTTCAGACTCATTGGCTGGGTGACAGAGCAACCTCTTGGCTCTGGGGATGGTCAGGACCCTGTGAAGTCGCTCCTAGAGAGAACAAGATGTAAAACCAATCACACAGTCACAGAATGGGCCCCCTGGAGATCTCCAAGTCCAATCCTCTACTGGAGCAGGATCCCCCAGATCAAGTCCCACAGGAATGCATCCAGGAGGGTTGGGAGTATCTCCAGAGACAGAGACTCCACCACCTCTGAGCAGCCTATGCCACCCTCAGAGGAAAGAAGTTCCTCCTGGTGTTCAGATGGAACTCCTGTAGTCACATTTGTGCTATCACTGGGCACCACTGAAAAAACTCTGGCCCCATCCTCCTGACACCCACCTTCTCAGTATTAGTAAGCATTGATAAGGCAGAGGTGCCTCAGATAAACCTAACAATTTGTTTCAGCGCTGTTGTTCTGAATCCTTTCCAAGTGTGATGAAGGAGAAGGATGATGGCAAAACTGTCAGAGAGCTTCAGAAAGTCAGTCATTCTGGCTGTGAGCACTGTCAAGGCAGCAAACTGCCCATGTGTATGTGTCTGTGCATTCACACCGAAGAACACGTGCAGGCACTGCCCACATTTCCACTCCTGATATTTGCATGCTCCAGTTCTAAGCTCACTTAGCCGCTCACTTTGATGAGTTAGTTTTCTGCAGAGCATGAGCTGATTCACACTCCATGGAATCCATCTCTGAACATCTATGGAGGAGCTGGGCTTCCTTCCAGCACCTTCTCCATCAGCGGCTGATGAAAGGGTGTCTGCAATCACCACTCCCAAAAGCCACAGTCACGATGTGTTCAGGGGACTGGTGGAGCTCCATCACTCCTCTCTTTGCATAAATAATTCTGTTTCAGAACTGCCTCTTTCGGTTAAAATGAGATGCAACACTTCCCCCTCCCCCTATCCACCACTCCATCTTAGTTTGAGAAAGGGTCTGCAAGTAATTTTCTCTGAAGGTTTTTTTTTTTTGCATGAAAAATAGATCAAAGTTCTACTGAACTATTTACACCATTTTATTTTTACAGCTTTGGCTGAAGTGGCAATAGGGAAATGAGATCAAGATGCTTTTGGTACATCACTGGCAATAAAAACAAATAAATAAATAAATGAACAACCTCCAAGTAGTTCAGGGTCAAATCCCACTGGCAACTTCTATGCTTTGAGCATATAAAGCACCTTCTTCTCCTCCTGAAAGGGCTTCCAGGTATTGTTAATGCTGGTTTTAAGGCACTTTTATGAGTCTGTAATAATCTTTGCATTGTATTATTACAACATAGAATGGTCGGGGTTGGAAGGGACCTCAATGATCATCTAATTCCAACCCCCAGCCATGGGCTTGGTGACCTCCCACTACACCAGGTTGCTCAATGCCTCATCCAGCCTGGCCTTAAACACCTCTAGGGGTTGAGGGGGCATCCACAACCTCTCTTGGGCAACATTTTCTGGAGTCTCACCACTCTCACAGGAAAGAATTTCTTTCTTATCTCCAGCCTAAATCTCCCCTTTTCCAATTTACATCCATTACTCCTGGTCCTGCCATCCTGGATCCTAGTAAAAAGTCCTACCCCAGCCTTTCTGTAGCCCCTTTCAGGTATTGAGAAGCTACTTTGAGGTCCCCCCTGAGCCTTCTCTTCTCTAGGTTGAACAACCCCAACTCCCACATAACAGCATAATAACATCATCAAGTCCTTGTCACACTGCCAAGGCTGATCAGATAACAGGAAGGCACCAAGATGAACCTGCCAAGAGAAGCCCAGATTTATACCATGACAGTGTCAAACCACTCCAGTGTGTAACTGGAGCTTTGCACTCAGCAGGAACATCAGTTGTAGCTGGATGGGAACCAATGAGACACTTTGTCTCCAGCCAAGGCTGGGAGTTCAGGTGGGAGAGCATCTCTCTGGTTTCGCTAAGCACTTGCAAGATGTGGATTTTAAAATGCTCCATTCCTCTTTCTTTTTTTTAAAAAAATGTGAACAGATCCCTTTTGGAAGGTATAAAATGACAAATCTACAGCTGCTCTGGTTGTGATAGTTCAAGTTTTGCAAGGAATTCAAATACCAACCTCAATGCACTGAGATGCAAAATGCTCGTTTCCAGCAGTTTTCCTGAGCCATGAGGATATGGACACTTGTCATTAGAGATAATCCACCTCATGCTGTGCTTTGTGTTCAGAGCCTTTTAAACACAGCTTCTCACTAAACCCATTCTTATCTATCTCATCCTGTGATAAAGCCAAACCACTACCTATTGTGGCCAGGTGTGATGTGCTGTCTAGAAGGGGTTGTGATGCATTTGTTGGAGGACAGCATTCATTTTGCATTGGGAAGGGCTGAGGTTTGAGCCAGCACAATCATGGTGTATCTATATTGTTCCCCTGGGGGTGGGACAGTGCAGGGTAATCACTGCTCTACACTAACATGAAGCTTGCTTTAATCTAACACCTTAAAATATCTCAAGTGCTGTGGAAATCCTTCATTCCACTGCCTTGGGGGTAAGGAGTTCACCAAGAGCTCCCAGACCCACCTCAGCAGTGTCTTCCCTTGTCACTTGGGGCATGAAAAATTATAGAGAGTTTAGGAGACCAACATCCTCATCCCATTCCTGACAACCTGGTACGTTGGGGACCAGGATAGTAACTTATCAATACCTGAGGGGGTCCTACTAAAGGCAGGGGTAGGACTTTTTAATAAAATATGTGATGGGAGGAGTAGAAATAATGGATGTAAATTGGAAAGGGGTAGATTCAGGCTTGATATAAGAAAGAAATTCTTTACAGTGAGGGTGGTGAAACACTGGAACAGGTTGCCCAGAGAGGCTGTGGATGCCCCCTCAATCCCTGGAGGTGTTCAAGGCCAGGCTGGACATGGCACTGAGCAACCTGATCTACTGGAAGGTGTCCCTGCCTATGGCAGGGGAGTTGGAACTCGATGATCTGTAAGGTCCCTTCCAACCCAAACTATTCTATGATGCTATGTGGCAGCAAGAACTTGGCCCTGAGGATCATAGAATGAGAATGGACCAAGTTGAAGGGACCTTTCAGCTCATCAAGTCCAACCATCTACCCAACTCTAACAGGAACCATCACTAAACCATCTCTCTAAGTTCTTTGTCTGCCTTTCTCTGAAATACCTCCAGGGATGGTGCCTCAGCCCCTTCCCCACAAAGCCTGTTCCAGTGCAAATTAGGAGTGTCCTCCCTTGATGTCCCTTGGGGATAAGTGACCAAACAGGGCCAAAAAAGGAACAGAAAGGACAGAACTATCTTTGGACCCATAGCTGGAAATAGTTTTGTAACAATGTTGTTTCTTCTACCAGAAGGACTAATTTGGAGAGACACTGTCTCCCACATCTGAGGGAGCACGTGGAGGAACAATTATTTCTTTGCCTTTTTTGCTGTTTCTCAATGTTATTATTTAGGTCTTTGTTCTGATACATTTCTTATTATTTTAGACGCCCTGGGTAATTGTGGTTTTTTTCCCATAACTTTTAAAAGATAGGAAGGGGGTGAAGATAAGGCAAAGCTGGAAAATGGGAAACCTGTTGTTAATTAAGGCATGCTTTGGCTAATCACCTTAGAAATGAAGTTATCAGCTGAAAAAGCCTGGAATTTGGGTAATGAAAGTTAAAAACAGGGTCTCCCTCCCACCGTTTCCTTCTGTCACAACACATTCCAAGATTAAAAGTTTGCCTCACAGACTCTTCTTGACACTGTTAGACATGATGTCTCTTCACATTAACTGCAGGTGGGATCCAGCTCTTCTCGGATATATTTCAGTCAGAATAGTTAAAATTTTGCCAAAGTCTGAAACTAATGAAGTCAGGGGCCTTTAATGGGAGCTGTCAGTGCTCATCAGGGATGTCACTCCTTGCTCTGGCTAGAACATTGTGTCCAGAACCCAGGGTAGTCACTGTCCCTTCTTATTTTTTTTTTAAAAAAACAATTTATTAATGATATCTCAGATATGAAGAGGAATCATAGGATTACAGAATGGTTTGGATTAGAAGGGACTATAAAGATCATCTAGTTCCAACCCCCCTTCCATGGGCAGGGACACCTCCCACTACACCAGGTTGCTCAGTGCCTCATCCAGCCTGGCCTTAAACAACTCCAGGGATTGAGGGGGCATCCACAGCCTCTCTGGGCAACCTCTTCCAGTGTCTCACCACCCTCACAGGAAAGAACTTCTTTCTTATCTCCAGCCTAAATCTCCCCTCTTCCAATTTGCATCCATTACTCTTATGTAAGGAAGAATCCAAGAGGTAACAACAGTCTGAATGAGAGGAGAAGGATGGAGCAAGGCACCATCCTGGCATTCCCCAGCTGGGGAAGGATCAGGAGCCAGCCCCACTTTACCCATATCTTTTAGAATTTCTTTCTCTTCTCTTTTTTTTTTTTTTTGATGTTGACCTGCTTTGTGCAAAAAAAAAAAAGCTGATGAAGACCCCACGTTTCCTTGTTTTGAAGAGGTGAGGCATGAGTTTTTTTGTCATTCCAGAGGAAGCAACCCCAGGATCTTCTGGTAAAAATATCCTCCTTAAGCTAATAATTTTATCTTTTGCTTCCCTGCCAATGAGCATTGTGGCTGGGAGTGAGGTTTTCTTATGTGTGCCATAAGGATTCCTTCAGTGATCACTGAATTGTGACAAAGCCTCACCAAAGTCTCTCTGGGTGTTGGAACTATATGATGTTTAAGGTCCCTTCCATCCCAGACCATTCTATGATTTTAAGATTGCCTCCCACATGTGCAAAAGTCTTTAGAAAGTAGACAGACAGCACAGATTCAGCTGCACTCAGCTATTTCACTGCTGGTGGGAAATCACTGCTTTTTCATGCTCAATTCAGAGGACAGTCCCATTTTGCATGGAAAAAATTTTTAAGGTTATTACCCACCAGCTTTCTGAAAAAAATAAAAAGAAAAAAAATCAAAGATCTCTGGAAAATGGATTTGTTTTCTGTTTGTTTCTCTGGGATTTCTTTACTGGATCCCAGTGTTAACAGGTTATTTATAAATACAAACATCTTTATGTGTTTGATTACCCCTGTGTGTAGACTGATGGAGAAGTTATTGAGTCACTGTCATTTACTGGAGGGGAATGATTCTATTTTTAAATCTGCATCTCTTCACGGGTGGATGAATGGCAAGCTAATAGTCCTGGTGAGATTTGAATATCAGAAAATGAGGGAGAAACACAAGACTTGCTCATCAGATTTAACCTACAGCATTACATCCTCTATCCTGAGTCTTTAAGCATGCCCTTCCAGACCATCCACCTGTATTTTGTAGAATTACTCTTGATTTCATCCTTTGTAGGAAACAGTGCAATAGACTCTGCCTCATTAAAAAGGCTAAACATTAATTAATTGGACTGTACTGTATTTTTCTGGTTGGTCTTAATGTTTTGCTGGCTCTTGATTATCCATCCACAAAGAGGTTCTTCTTAAAGGAATTAGCAGGAACAACATGCTGGACTGATTATTGTTAGTTGCTGTAAGAGGAGGCTGTTAAGCCATTGTGAGTTTATTTGCTGTAAGCATGAAAAAAATATTGCTTGCTAGGGAGGTAATCTATTTGTTAAAGGTCTTTGGTGGGACAAGTGGTTACTCCATGAAGTTCAGTAAAGTGTTCAGTTCTGGTCTCCTCAGTTCAAGAGGAACAGGGAGAGGAAGATGGAGTCCAGAGCAGAATCATGAAGATGATGAAGGGATTGGAGCTTCTCCCTTGGAGTGGGTTGAGCAGGATGGGTAAAATTTAAGGAAGGCAAATGGGATAAAAAGTGGTGAGCCTGGACCAGATCCCAGAAGCAATGGGTGTTGTAACAACTGAGCAAAATGATAATGCAGTGCAGGCTACAAACCAGGTGAAACTGGTGCTACTGGGCCAGTTTGGCTTGTGTTTCATGGTGCCTGGTGTCCTGGATGTGCATCCGTAATTTAAGATAAATAACTTCTTGGTGAATTCAAACTGAGAGGGAAGATGACAGTAAAGGTGTGTCATTCCCTGAATTGCTCATCCACGTGATGAAAAAAAAAAAAATCTCAAGAGATTTTTATTAACTCATAAGCTGTGATTTAAGGGAATTTTCAACAGCATGTGTAAGAAAAATAATGAACAAATGTTTTCAAGTGGGAGAAATCTGTCCCTGACATATGTTTCACTGAGTCATCCCTTCTGCAGGAGGAGATCTTGCAATTGTTTTGATTATTCCATTACCTAATTCATTTTATTTAGTAGCAACATCATTGTAAACTCAGCACCACTCCTGTAGTGTGTTAATTGCACATGCTGGATACCAGAGAATCAGACAATGGTTTGGGTTGGTAGGAAACTTAAAGATCATATAGTTCCAACCATTCATCCCT
>VZTY01030368.1:0-19343 GCA_013400935.1 Turnix velox | reverse complement strand
TCCAGAACTGGACGCAGTAACTCCAGATGGGACCTCACCAGAGCCAAGTAGAGGGGCAAAATCACCCTGCTGAAGCAGCTTCACCTAGAGATAATCAGCCCCCAATCCGTATTTGTCCAGTATATATGACTACTGTGAGGTTATTACCTACTTTGGCACTTTTGGTTTGCTCTCATGAAGTATGTGGAGGCTTTTTAATGCAAGCTGCTCATGGAATTGGCTGGAAGCCTTAAACCCACCTGTGTCCAGCTAATGACATGTAATGTGGGTGTATCTCCATAAGCCATCTGGATGTGATCTTAGCTCACTGCTGAGGCTTCATTTCTTGCTGTGTATATCAGTGCTACTCTTTGCAAGGCTTCTCCTTTAAATAAACCCTCTGAAAGAAAGAGACCCTCCCTCCCACAGCAGACACCCCAGGGGAACATAGCTGACAACATCTCAGCTCAGAAGGAGCTTGCCTTTGTCCCATTTGATCCTCAATCTGATACTGCTAAAGCACTGTCTGAGTGAGAGCAGATTCTTGTCCAGTGATGGCTGAAGAAGTGTCCTGAGTTTATGCATAATTTTATGCTATTAAATGATGGTTGAATGGTGATTTTCAGTTCCATGTCTGTTGCAATCCTTTTATGCTGGGCATGTGGACCAAATTCATTCTTGTCAGTGTGATGATGCTTTAGTGCTGCAGAGGTTCTGGATGGGGGCAATACTGTGCTATAATCAAACAAATCAATAACAAGAAGGGCCTCTTGCCTTGAGGTCACATGCAATGAGTGATGTTACAAAGCTGCACAGTTGCTGTAACCAGCAATCCTGGTTTCCCACATTTGGGATTTCCTGGGGCATGGTCTTGTGGGTACAGGTGAGAGGGAAGGATTGGTCCATCATCCCTCCTGTGAATGAAAAGTGCAGAGTCTAAGTTTAGATATGAAACTTATTATTTCAGTAGCTACTCATGAGATAGTACTAAGATCCCCAGGTATTCTGTGTAACATCTCTAGAGATATGAGTGGTAAATTGGTACTATGTTTCTTGGAGGAAAACGGAATGGGAAACTTTATTTTTACACCCCATCAGATTAAAGAGGTTTTTTTAAGCCACATACCTCCATCCTGATCTCCTTGAAATCCTTTTGCAGCAGTTTTAAACAATCACCCCCGTGATGTTGATGAATGTTCAGTCCTTAGTAGGAAAAAAGCAGTCTGAAAGGCTTTTAACAGACCTCCCTCCACCTGATAATGCAGTGACAAAGTTTCCTCAGTGTGCCTTTTCCTTCTGCTGTGGGAGGGACAGCTCATGTCCACTTGTTTGTAATATATTCAGCATCTGTCACCACTCTTCCATCCTGGAGCTGAGCAGAGAGCCTTCTTGTCCAAGGCTGCCTGTTAACTGAGCTCTGAGGCTGCTGTCAAAAATAAAAGCTGCTGAGCTCAAATCAGGTGTGGTTATCTGAGAACTGGAAACCACATGAAGGACAGAAGCAACCGAGTTGATTATTAGGAGCTCTTAATGTTTTGCCTTGGCTGGGAGTCTCAATGTGAAGGTTGGAGAGAAGGATAAGCATAAAAAACCCTACTTTTCTTGAATAGTTATGTCCTGTACCCCATTTAAGGACTTAGCAAACAGTGCTGCTGCAAATGGAGGAGGCTTGTCTCTCCTGCTTCCTCCATATTTTATTTAAAAAAGGGAAAAAAAAACCAAAAAACCCTGAAGTGTCTTCATATGCCGAACTCACTGATGCAGATGCTCTTGAGACTTGCAGTTGCCTGTGCAAGTGAGAGAAGCTTCAGCACAGCACCCTTTCTGTGCAGTGGTGGTGATGTCAGCTGAACTGGGCTCTCTGGGCTGGTCTTTACCTCTTCTGCCATGTAAGGAAAGACACTTGACAGACAAAGGGGTTGTATCAGGGAAGAGGGAGCAGGTGAATTTATGTCACTGCCTGCTGTGGGATCACAGACATGACTGGTAACATGTGGGCTCTCACATTGCCAGTAAATCTGTGCCTGATGCAGACAGGACAATGAAGTGTGAAAGGGTCCTGTTCTCCAAAATGACAATTTGTAGTGTATCTGATACAGGCTGGACAAGGCACTGAGAAGGCTGATCTAGTTGAAGGTGTCCTTGCCTATGGCAGGGGGGTTGGAACTCAATGATCTCTAAGGTCCCTTCCAACCCAAACTATTCTATGATTCTAGGTGTGTCAGGGTGTCGTTGTGCCCTTCACTTTTGTTTCATGCTTCTGGGAAAAGAGAGTGAAGTGCTCTGGATTTGACCTTTGGAGAGATAGAGGCATTTGCTGCCAGGCCAGCCACATGGCTTTGAGTTCCTGCGGTACCTTCCCTCTAAACATCTCCAGGTTCAGTGTCCATCTTGCTGGTGGTAGCTAATAGAGCAAACCTGCCTGATGTGAATGGACTTGCAGTAGGTCCACTACTTAAGGATAAGCCATCATTCCAAGCCACCAGACTTGAAAAAAATCCTGTACCTGCTGTATTTATTTCTACATCTTGTCTTATCCCTGCTGCCATCAGAAACAGAGATAAATGCTTAAGATGCTCACATCAGCCTGGTGTAACTTGTTGCTGTAAACTCCCATCATGGGGAAATTTCTCCAGGAAATTTTTCCAAGAAATAATTTCTCCAGGAAATAATTCAGCATGAGAAAGTGGAGCTCCTGGTTTTTCCCCTGTTGCCTGCAGAGTGAGGGAAGAGGATGAGCCTTGTAATGCAACCCAGTGTGACCACACTGAGTCATCTTAAACTTGAGATTTGAGTCCTGAGGTTGCATGTGATGGTTGCAAGATGTAGATGATGGTGAGACTGTTCTGTAGTAGTTGCTGGAAGTCAGATATTAGAGTTGAACCTTCAAGGCAATGTGGCTCATAGAGAAATTTGGCAATATGGTGTCATCTAGGGAAGAGGACGGTGACACATACTTCTTTGATGACAGGCTGTACGTGCTATTATTACCTAGTCATGTTTTGAGGTCTGTTACACTTCCAACTGTGATTTGGGGGAAGAGGTTTGGCCTTTTTGCAGAGAATATTTATTCAGAGACAAAACATCTGACCTTCTAATGCTGTCGTCTTCAGGATTTGGGAGGACTAGCTCTGTAAGTGCCTTACTAGGTCTATTCCCCATGTGGAGTGATCCAGCTTAGATCACTCTTGAAAAATGCTTGTTTACTTTTTTTAAAGTCTTTCATTAGCAAGGGTCTCCGTGCTATCTATTTTAATGATTTAAATTCTTTACTGTTAGCATATTTTTAAGGCAAGTTCTGAGGCTTCCATGCTGCCGTATGACCAGAAAATGATATTTTTAGTGACTTGTGCTTTTTTCTCTAGTCAGTTTGGGTTTTAGAATATGGCTATGCAAGCAAACTCTCATTAGTGGGACACCTGGGAGAAATAAACCAAAAGTGCCTTGAGCTGGGTACTCAAAACCCCTCTCTGTACATCTCTGCCCTTGTTGCCAGCTGGGAAAACCAGGGATAAATTCAGTGACTCATCCTGAATGGACATTCCTCTTTATAGCTGGATGGATGTGACATTGGGCATACATCTTCCAGGTCATTCAGGAAATCTCTAACAAAATGCTGTATTGAGCCCTGATTACCCATCTCCTGCACAGTGATTTGTCAGTCTTTTCAACGTTGTTAGCAAGTAAGAGGCAAACAAGAACTGCTCTGTCTCTGCAAAGTGTGACCTTGCCCTTTCCCATCTTCCAGTGACCTGAGCATTTTGCTGATTGCTGGCCACAGGAATAATTTTCTCAATTTAAAATAAAGCCTTAATATGTTTAGAGTTTCCTTCTTTTCCACCCTCTTTTGTCCCACTGTTTGAAAGAAGGGCTTAATTATGCCAGACTTGCTTGAGGGAAGCCAGACTGTCCCCAAAACCAGCCTAGGGGCAGGCATGCAGGAGTGCCCTGCTCCTGGGGACAGCTGGAGTGGGAGCAGGGCTCCCACGGATGTTCTTGCTTTTACTCCCTGAAAAAAAAAATCATTCCATGAGCACAAATCTATTTGGTTGAGCAAGTCACATTTAATTCAGAAAACAAACCAGGCTTAAAAAAAATCTTATGAAACTCCCGTTGTACCTTAAAGAAGTTGTGTGGTTCTGTGTTTTCCATCTTAACCTGCACCGTATTTCCTTCTCTTCCTCTTCCAAGGACAATGACTCCCATGGAAGAATAAGGCAGTGGCCCAAGATCAAAGTGTTGTTTGTTCTGTTGCTAGTTTACCTACTGGCACATGCCAATTTGTTGCAATTCAAAATTAGTATTTTCTGGCTCTGTGCCCAATTGGTAGCTGGAGATAATGGATTGGTGATAATGCATATAGGGAAGGTCAGAGACCTCATCTGTGAGGGAAGGAAAGGTCAGGAGATGGAGTGATTTAGGAGCTTTGTAAGATGTAACAACAGCCCCTTCAGGTCAATGGCAGACCAAGTTGCTGAGCCATGGTTGCTTCTTAATCTTTTAAATGCCAGATCCATGGCTGCTGCCTGGTGTGGTTTGCCTCCAGACAGCAGCTGGCACATCACACCACACCATCTCTGACCTACCCTGAGATTTGGGAGCTGTAGTGCCATCCTGACTCCTACCCTGGTAAATCTGCTCCATGAATAGCTATCAAAAAGTCTGAATTTTCCATCTGAACTTTATGTGGCTTTGCAGTGAGCTGCAGGATTAAAGACTGTGGCAAAGGAAGGGAGGGAACAGCCATAGCTCACCCAGAATAGCCTGACCTATGATGACACGTACCAGTCTGGGGAGGGGAGTTGTCCTGTGAGCTCACAGGTTATTAGCAGCAAACACAGACATATTGGCACCCAGCAGCACACCCAGAGCCATCTGCTCCATCCCTGGCTAGTTTAGGGGGTCCAGAGGGACTAGTTATTGCAGCTTGATGGGAGAGCATGGAGCAGGCTTGAGGGCCAGGCTCATGGAGCCATCTTTTTATGCTGCTCAAATGACTTTGGGTTTGATCTCTGGGCTGTTTGTATGTGATAGATCTGTTTCTGAGGCAGAATGATATGAGAAGATAACTTCTGCCCTGCTGCAGCCTGGAGCTGATGTCTCTTTGTGTCATAACCAGTGATAAAAGTGTCAGAGTGGGCTGTGTCTGGGTCTTGCCTGTAGGACCAGTGGGTGTGGGGTACAAGCCTTCATCTACTAGGTGGGAGAATAGTGTAGGAAGCAACGGTAGGGTTTTTTGATGGTGATTCACTTCACACAGCCTCTCGTATCTAGTTTTGTTTTCCTTGCCTTGTTTCCTGCTGAAGTCTCCAAGTCCTCTGTTCCACCTGCTCCATATCCCCACTGTGAAAAATGCAGAGTTTCCTCCTTTCCACTTAGAGTTGCCCCTCAGCTAAGCCATTGCTGCTATAGCAGAATTTTTTTCCTTATAGATAATCTGTGAGTTAGGGCCCTTTCCAGTACCCAGCTTTTTGCAGGACTTTTTGCACCTCAGCAGAGTGAAACAAGACCTTCCCAGCTTTCCACACCTTCAGATTCAGTGTTCTTATGCCCCAGAGAGCGGTGGATTTGCAAATTAACCTTTTGGACATGTGCAGCCACAGCAATGAATAGTCTGTGGATGCTGCTCAGTGTTTTACAGCAGGAAGCACTGAGCACATTCTAAACCTTTGACCCCTGCCAACATACTTCATGTTCCTCCCAGTTAAACTGTCTCCTTCACTCCCCTCCAGGCCTGAAAGCTCCAAGTAGATCCATTACCCCATAAAAAGCTCCTTTATATTCCAGACAATTCTATTGATCTATGCATTGTGAATTTTGTTCTGCTTTGGAATTTCCAAATGATGTACTTCATCTTTACTAGTTATGGGTGCTGCTGATGTGATGGCTTTTTGTTCTGGCTTTGAGACACTTAGTAGACACTTCCTGATGACCTGATGGCAGTAACATGCACCTGCTTTTCCATCTTGACCCTCTTCTCCCCAAGAGAGGCTGAACATGTTGGCAGAAACCTGTGTCCTTTACACAGAACTAGAGAGAATTCAGCTTTCCTGATCTTTCTGCGTCTTTGACAGTTGTGTTCTGGCCAGCTGGGGACCCCTTAGCACCCTTTCTAGACAAAGTCTGGCTCCCCAGAACCTTCTGTGACTGAGGACCAGGTGGGCTTTTCTCTGTTTTTATGGGTCCAGTAAGATGGGAGATTTTTGTTTTAGCATGATCAGGTTATTTTTGATTGACAAAAATACTGTAATTAGCTATAATTCATATCTTTGACTTCTGCTGTTGGAATTGCCTTCCTCTCCAACTGCAATTTTGCTAGACCTGTCTTTCTGCACAGAAAATGAAATGCTTTGTTCAAAGCCTGGGAGCTTGCCTGCATGGGGAGATCATTGAGAGAAAGATGATGAAGAAAGTTGGCTGGTATGTGAAGACCTGTGCAGTGAGAGAGGAACAGGCCTGGCTGCTTATAGTCTCAGATGTGACACTTTTGGGTGTCACATAGACTCATTTTGTAAGGTCCTTAGTTGATCTCAAGAGCCAGCTGCTGCCAAGCATGAGCATAGTGAGAAAAGGTGAAAAGAAGATGGGACTTTCACTGCTCCAGCCACATTTCTCTGTGGCTTTCTGTGCTTGAGGACAGTCCTGCTGTTCTGGAGCAAAAACCTCACCCATCTGGAGCAGATAGAAGCCTTAAATCAGGATAAATATAAACACAGAATACAAGGCATATTAGGGATATAGTTGGTTTCTTGGTGGTTCAGGAGATAAACAACTGGGTTGCTGTTGCCTTGTCTGCAAAAAGCATTAGACCAGTGAAGGACAAACCTTAGTTGTTCCCTTTGGTACAGCAAAGCATAAGAGGTCTGAGTTCATCCTGGTTTGCCTGTAAATCCTTTTCCAAATTATGACTGTGTGAGGAAACATTCCACAAATTCTGAGTGCAAGAGTGAAGGAGACTTTAACTTTCCTTCATCCTTCTTCATGAGGAAAAACTTGAAGCTTCTTGTCTCTGCTTTGTTGGATCCGTGTCTCAAAGTCTCTTATCTTTCTCCTCTCTTCCTGCAGGTCCTTCAGAAGCTTGGGAAAGCAGATGAAACAAAAGATGAGCAGTTTGAACAGTGTGTGCATAACTTCAACAAACAGCTGGTAAGATCAACAAACAGCTGGTAAGATAATTGTGGATATGTAATTACATGCTGGGTTTCAGTCCTGGCTTCCAGTCATCTGCTGCAATTTGCAATTAAAACCCCAACTTGTTTGCTAAGGAGAAATTACTCTGTGTCTCCCTGTCATGTAGTCAGTGGGAGTGCATATTGAAAAGCAATACTTGTTATGAACTTAAGCTTAGGGAAAGAAATGGCTCAACCAGAACTCATAATTCAGTTAAGAGCTGCTCTGTAATGTAATTTCTCCTGATGAGCTGGAAGCAGAGATTTAAGGACAACACTGTGTCTCTGCAAAGAGCAATAGGATGGGAAACAGATTAGAAATCAAGCAAGGCAGTTTCAGTTTTCTAACTGCAGCAGAGGGAAAAAGAGACAAAGAAAGTAAGTGGTGAAAAGGGAGCATCCTTCCACAGCTACAATCTAACTTCCTCCCTCTCCTTGCACAGTCAAGGTTGAGTCATTCTTTTGCACCTCTGCTTCACCCCTGTATTTGAGCAAACAAAAATGTTTTAAGAGTGTAGCAATTCATCCCCACCCTCCTACTTGAGTAGTAGTAGTAGTCTGTGTCTTGAACTGGGTGTATGGTTTTGTTATAGTTCATGGGGATTGTTTTTTCTAATTTTTTTTTTTTTAAATCTGGAGCATTCAGGCACCCAGAAGAAAACTACTCAAAAGGATTTGCACCCTGGTGCTTGGTATTAGGGCAAGTGTTGCTTCTGTTTTATAGCAGGACATTTGTGCCACACCAAAGCTCAGGTGATGGTGAAGAAATCGCTGAGCCTCCCTGTGCCCTGACTTATTTTAGGACCTTTTTCTGGAGCATCATGTCTGTTAGGACTCAGCAGATGTGATTCTGTATTGCAAAACCAGCTGTGAAGGGATTTGCCACAACTGATTATAATGAAAAACTTTCAGTCAGACTTAGAGTAATGTTTAACTGGAGCTGACTGCAGATTTCTGGACACTAATGCTCATTTTCTTGGCAGTGATGATAGCTGTTGCACGAGTAGTTCAAGCACTATCTCAATATTATGTTGACCAGTGATGTTGTCTTGTATACAAAGGAATACATTTTGGCTTCTTTCTAACAACATGACATTACCAGGTGTGATTTTTTTGTATCATTGTTAAGTATTGGCAGTCCTTTTTTTTAAAGGAGAAATACTGAAAAACTCTAATCCAAACTTCTCTATCTGGCTGTCTGGGCTGGCTTTTCAGTTTCCAAAGCAAAATGTCAGTTGTCCCTCCTGATGATAAAATCCTTCTCATTGTAACTGTGAAAGCAGGGAGGTTAGGTGAAGAAAGGGTTACAGTCTAAATATTAGGGTGAAATAATTCTTTTCAAATGTTAGGGAGAAAGGAAACCTGCCTACTATCAGGAAGCAACTCTCAGTCTAATGGTGTATTTAGCTGGGGTGTGGTGAGAGGTGTTGCAAAGTTTGACACCCAACAAGACAAAGTACAAAAAAAATGCCAAACTGCTGTTGTGTTTTTCTTTCAGAGAGCTATAAGCTATAAGTAATAGGTGGCTCATTATGTCTTTGGAGAGAGAGCTCTCTCTGAGCATAGCATTTCTATTTTTAAATATGCATCTTCCTGTACATACTGTCCTCAATATTATACCTATTGTGTTACAGGCTCAGGGGCTTGAATTACACTGTGATTGCAAGTATGTAGATATCTGCTCTAACAAGACAACCCTGGTGTGTTTGAAAAAGAATGTGCTCACTTCTATATCAAGACAGTATCATTGTCTCTTTGTAAAGGTTTGAAGTCTGTTAGTGCAAGGATGAGGAATGAATACACAATCAGCACTTACCTTCCATTTTTGTCTTAGTTTTACATTTCTTTTGTGGATTTCTTTTACTTTTATATATAGACATATACACAGAGTCTTTTTTCTTTCTTATATGTTCTTGTGATTTAAAAATTACTGTGCTATTAGATTTTTGTTTCAATCATACCTTGACAACTTCTCTCTGCACACTTGTAAACTCTTTAACAATTGGAAAATAGTTTAATTCTTCAGATTCCAGTTTACCTCTCTTCCTTTTTTTTACCTTTTGAGTTTAGAAAGCATATCTTAAATGTGCACTCAGGGTGTGAAAATTTCTGATTTTGATGGTATCTATGTTGTGAGAGGTGTTTATGCAGAATCCTGGCTGTATGTGACAGCTTGCTCTAGCCTGCTTGAAGAAAGCAGGTGTTGCATTCACAGAGAAAGAGCAGTTGCCAAAGTTTCTTGGGAAAGCATTAATGCTTAAAGTAATAAAAAGACACCCTTTGTAACAAGTGAGGGAGCTGCTTTACTGGTGTTGAAGAAATAGAGCAGTGGAAATGCCAAAGATGAACTTGGATGGGAACTCTGGGTGCCCAGGGGGAGCTGTGGAAATGAGATTCATGGTGAAACTCAGAACATGGGCCTCTCTGAAAATCTTCTGCCTGTACATTTGGCAGGCTATAAAGTCTATTCACTCCCTCTGGCAGGCTTGATACTTCTAAGAGGATTAGGTACCCCCATAGACATGGACATCAGCTGTATTTCTCACTTTTAAGCAAGAAGTGACTATGTAAGAGTACTTTGGCTGTTGAATGCAGCCCTGCACATTGTATCAAGGTTAGTAGTGTTGTGGATGCCTGGAGAAGACAGAAAGCTGGTCATCCATCACTGCAATGACATGCTCCAGCATTCAGGCTCTGATTTGCAGGTTTTTAAGGTGGTCTGTCTAAAAATCTTGATTTGATGTTTAACTGTGATGCCACTGTACCTCTCTGGGGATTTCTCTAAGCCTTTCTTGCTCCATGCATTGGGCACAAGCAAACCTAGTACAGTTTGATTGAATGTCTGACTGTCAGCTCAGCCTCCTTGATGATTCTTTCAGTGTGTGCAATTTGATTACTCTGGCACCTCTTCCCCAGTGGTTTCTTATTGCAATACTAGGAAAGTATCATCTGCCCAGGCAGATGTTCAACTTAAACCAGAAAAAAACCCTACATTTGTTTGCTCTGTGTTTTAAGAACCTTTTGCAGCATTATTCCTTTTCTCTTGTACTCTCTTTGGGGCAGTTCCAAATGCTTCTCTGGAGCAGGAGTCTGACTTTCTTTTATGAAAGTACTCATCTCTTTCCCATCCCTTGTTTCCTTTGTTGATGGCAGTGGGAAAAGAACAAATGTGGAACTCATCCAGGACTTTTGAGGCAAGGAAAACAAACTGGGCCATAGTGCTGGAAGCAGATGGGTTTCTGCACAAAGCTATGTTAGTGCTGCCAATTCAACAGCTGGGCAGATTTAGACTCTGCTTTGAGAGCCCAGCTGCACTGAGAGCACAAAGGATTGCAGCACAAGCTCAGTTGAGGCAAGAGGTGCCTGGTGAGGAGGTCTGATGGGAAACATCTGCCCTTGAAGCTTGTAGCTCTGAGGCAGCTGTTGGTTGTCCTGGGAGTTTCCTGTCTTGGGGGTTGTCTTCAGCTGTCAAAATTCATTATTCTGGACCCCCCTCAATGGGACACAAAGGAGGGATCATAGCATCATAGAATAGTTTGGATTGGAAGGGACCTCAAAGATCATCAAGTTCCAGCCCCACTGCCATGAGCAGGGACAACTAGCTCAGGTTGCTCAGTGCCTTGTCCAGCCTGGCCTTAAACACTTTCAGAGAGGGGGCATCCACAGCCTCTCAGGGCAATCTCTTCCAGTGTTTCACCACCCTCACTGTAAAGAATTTCTTTCTTATATCTAGCCAGAAAATTTGTACATCTGTGTCAATCAAAAGGCAAAGCTGCGCTGGGAATAGGTATCACTGATGCTGTGGCAAAGAAAGCAGGAAAATAATCACAGGGAAATACAACACAATTGATCTTTAAGCAGAAAATTCCTCTCACATGAAGGAACGAGAGAAATGGCAGCAAGCTGTGAGGGATGTGTGAGGTGTAATTTTGCTGCATTTTTATTTCAGCAGCTACTTTGGAAGATAGTGGGGATCCCATGATGAGCTAAACTGCTCAAAAACTGGTGCAAAATAAAATAATTCTTTATCCTAACTTACTTTTGTTGCATAGATCCTCTACTCCTAGTCATACAAACTAATTGTTTTGGGCCCTTAGAACTTGAAATCAAACTTGAAGACTGACTCTGCTGGCCAAAGCAAATAGAATAGCAATTGGTACATTGTTGGCTGAGAATGCTTCAGGTCACCATGTGTGGGCATTCCGAGTCAGAAGGCTGTGGTCTACCTGCTGACACTTGTTTTTAATGGTCACAGGACTAGCATGTAGCCCATCTGCAAGACCATTTTTCCTCATTTAGAGATGCTTGACTCTGTCTTACACCCTCTTTATGTGGGAGAGTAACTGATGGTCTTCTTACCTTCACAGTCTGAAGGCACGAGGCTGCAGAAGGACCTCCGAACTTACTTGGCTTCTGTTAAAGGTAAAGTCTGCACAAGCAGAGCGCTGTTTCGTCTCTACCACTTACCCATTCAGTGGGATTTCATTCTGGTGTTTCCTCAGGTGTGAGAAGTTCAGCCTTGTCTGAGTGGGGAAACTTTCAGAATCCTCCAGGACAATCTGTGATGGAGTGGGGTTGTGCTTTGATGCCAAACAGGTGGTGCTGTCTTAAAAGATAAACTCTGTTATCTTCTGCTAGTGGTGGACAAACACAGGGGGTTTCATGTGACTGGATCCTCTGTTGTTTCTTCCTCTAGTTGCTTTCTGTCCCTTCTGTAAGGAAGAGTTTAGCATTTGCTATAACCCATTCAACACCTCCTGGGTACCTATTCCTCATACTGGAAACTATGAGTGTTAATGTCCCTTATTTTTTAGAAATCATTTATTAAGTTTTCACACAATTTCCCCTCCTTCTGAAGCAGTTCTCTCTTCTTTCCTAGCCATGCATGAAGCCTCCAAGAAGCTGACGGAGTGTTTGCAGGAAGTTTATGAGCCAGAGTGGCCTGGGAGAGATGACACAAATAAAATAGCAGAGGTAAGTGACTGTCCAGGATGTGGACTTGATCTGTCAGCAGTGATGAGCTTTGGAAGCTGTGTCTGTGCACCACATTTCTTCAGTCATATGACTTTGGAGCTGGAGATACACAAAGTCAGTACTGGGAAAAGGGAAAGCTGAAGCTGTGTGGCCTATATCTTTTGTGTAGGCACTATCTTCAGGTGCTTGAATGCTACACAGAGTGTGTGAATATGCACACAATTTGTTCCCTCACTAGTGGCATAACAGGGGCAAAGGATGCCAAAAGAGTCAACAGGGTCAACTCTATGTATTGCTCATGCTCTGTGCAAGGGGAAGTTAAATCTATGGCCAAATCATGGTCAGAGCAGCTATGGTGTAGCTGCAGTAACCTCCTACTCTCAGTAGTACCACCAGCTGCCACATTTTAGTTGCCTCCTGGTCTGGCTGAGCCACATGTCACCTCAACCTACTGGTCTCCTCATCCCTTGGTGAGTGATGCCTGTCCAACTTGCCCAGGTGTTTTCTGTGGAGCTTGAGCCACGTTTTGTCATTGAACAGCTTGGATCCCCCTTGGCATGTGCATGTGGTGGGTCCAGATGGAGGCAGGCACCCTCTGCTTTCTTGCTCAGCTGTTCTGCTGAGCAGCAGCTGTGGTAATTCAGTTCTGTGGATTCATCTGCCATGAGGCTGTGGGACTGGGGTTGTTGCAGCTGTCTTTGGCATTGGAACAGCATGAAAGAAAGAGAGGAGAGCAGGAGAAGGACTCTTCCCTTCCCCTGCTTTCTCCTGCCAAAAGCCTCACCTGAAATAACACATCTGCATCTTGCCCAGGAAATACTTGGGTTCAAAGCAGAGAAATCAAACAGTACCTGTATGTTTCCAGGTCAGTTCTTGCATTAACATTGAAAAGTTCCATTGGAAAGTGCTGTTGCAGTGAATAATGAAGTTGGAATACAGCTGCTTTGGCTTTAGATTTCTCTGCTGGCCTTGTTTCTTCCTGAGCCACTATGGTACCTCCTGGGAGCCTGTTCTGTCAAAGAATTTGAGCCAGAGAGGTCAAAGGGAGTCCTGGAAAAACTGTAGCTACTCTGAGTGCCTGTAGGAATATCTACAGTTCCACATTCCTTCCTTTAAAAAAGGAGAGAGGGATAATTTCTACCTAATCCAAGGTGTTGATGAGAAGTTTAGGTGTAAGACTTATATGTAACTTCTGCTGGGCTTTGGACACAGAGGGTGTGAGGGCTGAAGCTTTTTGTTGTTATTACTATTCAGAAAGATGTTTTGTAATGAAAAGCAGAAAATAGCTCCTACTGATGTTGGATGTCCCATTTTTATGGCTTCTGGGAGAAGAAGGTAAAGCCAACCTGAATTTCAGCTTTCACTCTGTTGAATTGAGCTAGCACTTGAGGGTCAAAGATAGGGCTTCAAAGGAAGATTTGTGAAAAGTCCTGTGTCCTTACAGAGTTTACCCAAATTAGCAGCACCAGGCTTGATTTCTACATTTCTGGCATGACTAATTCTGTGTTCCTTAAGTTTTCTTAGATATATTACTGTTTCTTAAGAGCTGTGGGGAACTGAAATTGTTGCCTGTAGCACTCTGAGAGAAAAAAAGAAATGTGGAGTTCTGTATTCTTGATAGTTAATTGATTGCTTTTGTTTTTCAGAACAATGATCTTCTCTGGACAGATTTCCATCAGAAGCTGGTGGATCAGGCACTTCTGACCATGGATACATACCTTGGCCAGTTTCCAGATATTAAAGTAAGATTTTCTTTAAACTGACCTAGAAAGTCACAGCTGATGAAACCTTGTAAGAATCAGTTTCTAGAAGTCTTCTTTATGAGGGTGTGTGTCCTGTGCTTCTGCAAGCTCTCCTTTAAGAGCAGCCAGGATCTTGATCATGTGAAAATGTTATATATTTGAAATGAAACTGAAGAATTTGGATGCTTAAGGGAAAACAGAAGTGTGAAACAAGAGGATCCATGAAATTTCATGTTCTATCACAGTGCAGGAGGGCAGTGTCAGCAATAACTCACAAGCTCTCAGTATCTTTTCAGTCCTTTGTTTTTTTACCTTGCAAATTGAAAGCACTGAGGGGGTAGTAAGTGGCAAATCTGCTTTTTAGGTAGAGGGTGGTATAGAAGGAAAATCTCTGTGTGTTCCCTGGAGAACATGTAACCAGCTTTTTGCAGAGAAGGGGGGAGATAATCCCTGAGGTTTGAATGGTATCCTCTCCTTTCTCCCACAGTTACCTCTCTGCTTGTTTTGAGAAGTTTACACAGGAAATTTCTTCACCATATGGAAGCACGAGTAATGATGTCACCATAAGGGAAATATCAGTTTGGCTTCATCCCAGTGAAAACAACCCTTTCCCTGCTACACATTGCTCAAAACATTTGTCAATATTTGTTACTTCAGCAATATCAAAAAGGGGCAGGTCACAGGCTTGCAGAATGAACCTTGAACAGCACTGCCCCTGCCTCCTGGGGCTCCTTGTTTTTGTTTTATTTTTCCAGCCTCATCTTTCCCTGGAGGTCTGATGTGGGGAAGGACAGAGACTTCTTGCTGGTGCATTCCATCCACTCGAGGCTGTGGAGCTGATTATTGCCTGTAGCAGGATGCCCTGTGACTCAATTAGGAGCCCAGAGGCTCATGCCCTGCTTCCTAAGCAGAAGATTTTATTTCAGACTCATTGCAGTCTCAGACTTGTGCACTGCTTCACACCACAACTTTTTGTTTGTGCACTGGGTCACCTCATCTTTTTTCCATACTTAGTGTTTTTGGGATTTCTTAATTCTCGTGGTGCCTTGCTGAGGTTTTATGGTGATATTTTAAAAGGAGAACAAGACTGATACTACACAAACTCTTCCAGTACTGAGCTCCCATGGATCCTTTCTGTACTCCAGATGAGCCACTGATGTCATTCCATCCAATATCCCTTTCTCAGTCTTCAGGTGATACTTTAGAAACTGAGAAGTTAAAATAATTTTATGCACAATTTAGGTAATGCTTTAGAGAGCACTACTCATTTCTGCTTCCCTTCCTAAAATGAATGAGAATTTGACTTTCTCTTGGTAACTATAATACAACATGGATATGTTTTACATAGTTGTCCATTCCTTTAAGTGGAATTTCAGTGCTGTGGATTTGAAAAGGTCAATATGCTTTTATTGGTAGTTCAGCTTGATGCATCATCCTCCTTATCCAAGAGCAGTGAGAAGCAATCAAATCATAAAAGGTTTCAAGTGGTCAAAGAAACCAGACTGTTGTTGAAAGCTGCTGCAGTTGTACAAATCTATAATTTGGCTTTGGATAAGGAATTCGAGGTCTTGAATGTGTCAGGCAAAAGAAACACCAGTCTTATGTAGTTTACAAAATAATTTCAGTTGTTTTTCCTTGTAGCAGTAATAGTTTTCTGCTTTGTGCTTTCCACAAAATCAAATTTTCCATTTTTCCTGGAATTCTGGCATTGGTGTGATAATGTAAGATGATTTATGAAGGAAATATGATTTTAATTTAGTTATGTCAAGGTCTGTTTGTTAACAGCTCAGGAATTCAAATGTGTGACGAGTTAGATCATACATATTACTTTTTTGTTTAATACTAAAATATTCTGAGAGGCTGGAAAAATTCCCTTGAATTTTTTGGACTTCCAGTGGTATTCACAGCAGGAATGTAAAAAAATGTAACATTATTTAAATAAGGAATTGTATAAGTTAAAAAGAGTAAGTTTTTATTGTTGGATAGGGAGGAGTCTCTTCTTTCACTTGACAAATGGGAATGCAAAAACTCCTTTGTCCTTTCTTTGCAGGTCAGTATCTAGAATTTCTTGGATCAGGACTCTTGTGTAATTTATTACATCTCTGAATGAGTTTTTAGTTGAGGATGCAGAGCACACAGTGAGAGTACAGGTTTCCTCACTTGAGCCTGGAGGAGATCAACTATAACCCAGGTCCTGAATAGCTGCAGAATTGATAATTTTCTGTCTAGGTGTATCCTGAGCATGTAGATGAGTGATTTTTCTGTGCTGGCAACAGAAATGCCTTCTTTTGTTGAACTTAGTCTTCTGAGATTTCACACAAACTATGGCTGTGAGCTGATTAAAGTCTGATTTCAGCATTTGGGAAGCCCTGATAAAGATTAGGATGTTTAGGAAGCACTGGAGCCACAGTTTTGACACTATTAATGTCATCCAGAAGTGGGACCTGCTGTTTGTTTGTTGTTAGTTTTCCCTGACTGGGTCTGCTCTCCTTCTGTGGAGCTTCCCCTAGAATGGTGGTTGTCACAGGTGGCTTCCAGAGTCACTTTACCTCTCTGGGCTGGGCAGCTTGTATGGAATAATCAAGGAGTGTCATTTTTGGCTGCTGGGAAGACTTTCACAACTCTTTTCTCCTTCTTCCTTAGTCTCGTATAGCAAAGCGAGGAAGGAAGCTTGTGGATTATGACAGTGCCAGACACCATTTTGAAGCTCTGCAAACTGCAAAGAAGAAGGATGAAACCAAAATCGCAAAGGTAAAGTGAGCAGAAAGAGGGACATCCCATCCTTTCATTTCATGAGGTCTACTTTTGCCTCTTGAGGAGTTTTTAAGTACACCCTCTATCTGTGTTTTCTTAAGTGAGGTGTTGTGAAGTGATGAAGTTTGGCTAGAATGGTCTCTGTTGAGTTGGTTCAGACTCACCATCATCAGTGAGCATCTCCTGGTGGCCAAGACCTAGGTGTGTATTTCCAAGGCCAGTAACCTCTGGGAGAAAACTCTGTGTGCCTCTGGGGAAAGAAAAGCCTTGTGATGCCCCAGAAAAATTTTCCAGTTTGCTTTCTGGAGCTCTGTCTTGTCTTCTTAAAGTGGTGGTTTTCATTGAGTGTTAGAGCATTGCTTGTGATTTATTTTGTTTGTGAAGTTCTCTGATATCATATAATGGAGTTTCAAGTTCATTGGTGGAAATGCTTTCTTTGCTCACTTGATGACTGTGCTCTATTGTCTGTTTTGGTCACAATTACTGGGCAGTAAATATGGCTGAAGGCAGGAAAATAAGAGGTTTTTTCATGGTTGTGAAGAGCTTGTTCATTTAAGGTTAGCTCGAGAACATGCACATCATTCAAGTTTTGGGATTTCTTTTTTAATTGAAATAAAGTTCACAAAAAGAAATCTGTGTTTTCTTTTAAATATAGCTGAGAAAAGGTGATAGTGCTAACCTTGATCTAGAGGATACACATGGTTTGAATACCTGTCCAGAAAATAACTGTGGATTATTCTTGTACCTTGAGTGGATTTGAAGCATGTGATCCACTTCACAAGACAGGTCTTGACACAACAGAATAATCCAGGGCTGATAAGACATCTTTAGTTCTCCTGAATGTAGGCCATGACTCATCAGGACCCTTAAGGCTAGAAGCAGGGCAGGAAAGAAAGAGGCTGGATCTTTTAACCAGGCTGAGAATAGTTGTCATTCTTTGCTGAGAGTTATTTCTGGTAGGGGGTAATACAAGCTATATAAGAAACACTGGAGTTTCTCCAGCATGGAAGAGAAAGAGAGAGTAATCTCTCCCCTGAGCAAAAATCCACATTTAATGCCCAATTATCTTATTTTTAAGCTACAATTCATCAGTCACCCACTCACCCAGTGTGTGGTGTTATTGTATCCTTTGTTTTTGCAAAGCAAGTCCTGGTTCTGTATGCAAGGCATGAGACCCACCTGGTTGTGCCTTCTGTTCCAAGCTATATTTCACTGTTTTTAGACTTTTCCAGTATTATTACTGGTGTGTGCCTGTGGGATCTTTGCTGCAGTGGGAATGATTTTTGTAGGAATTCATCTGTTCAGGTTGGTATCTGCCAATCTGCACCAAAGAGGCCAGTCCTCCTTGTCATTGCACTTGCCTTGGATGCTCGTGTAAGACATCACTGATGAAGGATTGTTTGTTGTCTTTTGTTAAAGAATAAAGATCAGTGCAATTGCAAGAGAAAGAATTGTTGAGATTTACAAGACTTGGTGCTCTGTTAACTCTGTAGCTTGTTCAGTATTTGAACTCTTCTCATCAGCCAAAACATTCAGTGGACACTATCTTTGCAACCTCTGTGTTTTAGGCCAAAATTCATGCATAACTTGAACACCTTGCACTGTCCTGATACTGCAAAGATGAGAACAGTGATTCCCTGAAAGATAAATATGTATTCTCTTCCCAGATGGGCAGGTTTCACAGCCCAGCCTTGCATTCATTTAGGTCTGTTGGGGCTGTGTGCAGTGGTTTGGGCTCAGTATACACAAGGCTGATGTAGGAAGTTCACCTCTCTTCCTGTGACTGCTATTTTACTTGTGCAACCTTTGAAAATAAGGTCTAACTACTTCAGAGTAGTAGGACAGGCCCCTAGGAAAGAGAAATCTCATTTTTGACATGAACATGGGATATAAACAGGAACTAACCTGTAGCTGTGACTACCATGAAACATCAATGTGAGTGCTTTTTGGCTCTGTATCATCTCTATTTTTAGTGTCTAATACATGGATGTTCTTTTCTCACCCAGGTTTCCAGCTGCTTGTTGCTAAACTCACAGTCTGACATTAAAATAAATTACTGTGGATTTTTGGCTGATGCATGCAAGTAATTACAATAGCTAATTAAATCCTTAAGGAGCTCCCACTTCACAGCTATGACTCCAAGTAGGGTTGTACATGTGTGAGATGACTAACAACTGTATATGTTGCTCTTTGCAGCTGCCAGGTTGGTCTGCAGCATCTCAGTCCACACTGGAACATAAATTATTGCTGAACTTGGCATGCTTCAAAGGGTTCATAACTAATTGCTCCTGGGATGTTTGTGGGGTTTTTTTCTCTCACCTAGGTGATACTGATTTGTCCCAGCCTCTAAATACACTCTCTGTTGTGATTTCAATTTTTTAATCCTAAAAGATATATGTTTGTCTCTCTCTTGTTCTCTGTTTATTTTTTTTTTCTTTCTCTTTTTACTCAAACATGCTCCCTCCCCCCAGCCTGTTTCGCTGCTTGAGAAAGCCGCGCCTCAGTGGTGTCAAGGGAAGCTACAAGCTCACCTCGTTGCGCAAACTAATCTGCTTCGAAATCAGGTGACTGCTGATCTACCTGCCTCTAACCCTGCATGCACTATTTTGGACTCTAGATTGTACCGTGCAACTAATCCCTAGACAATGTTCACTCTAGTCCCTCTTTAAGTGTTGCCTGAGTCACGGCAGACAGGTAGAACTTAGTGCAGTTGATACACCTGAAG
>VZTY01030365.1:78166-145863 GCA_013400935.1 Turnix velox | reverse complement strand
GGAATCAGCCACCTTATTTTTTGGAAGTCACGGTGTTAGTAGTAGATATCAAAACAGTTGCTGAGTCTTCTATGTGGTTGTTCAGCCCTCTCGTGTCTGTTAGCATCTTCATTGAATTCTATAGAAAAGTAATGATTTGACAGCCTTTAGAGTATAAATTTCTTTTTAATTTTTTTTTCTTGTTTCCTTTTCTCCTGGAACAGCAAGAATACAGTTTGATGTATGCTTTTTAATATTGGATTGGATTGTACCTGTAATGTGAATCAGTTTTGCCTGAGTTGACCACAGGCTAAATATTGCATGTCTACATTGAGACTTCACAATAACTAAATCATTGAACGTGTAGAACATAGGCTGCTTATTTAAAATCAAACATAACTTGAGAATGCACGACATTTGTAATACTGAAACGATTCACTAAGTGCACAGCTGTGCTCCTAATGTTTACAGAGTTTATAAATCCATCATCTGACACATCTAGGAAATGCTTGTGCATGCAACATGGAGATCAATACCTTATTGGTAGGAGATTGCCTTTGTTAGTCTGGGAGATCAGTGCATTCCTAATACAGGGGATGTTTTGTGCCTGAATTGCCTCATTTTTTCCTGATACAGTTGAATACTGCTGTTTTGCTTTTTGTTTTATATGCAGCTTAAGCAGAATATCCTACATGAAAAGTAATAGTGGCTGAGTTTCACAACTGCATAGATTTCTTCTTTCTCTGTTAAGAAACCAAGCAGAAAATATCACTTTGATAGACTTGCATTGAATCTGCAGTTGCCTTAGAGGGAATCAGATAGAAGTTTCCTGAAAAAATGGCAATACTAGCCATCTTCAATATATTTTAATATACAAAACTATTCTTTGAAGAAGTAATGGTAAGAGGCAGCAGAAGTGGCATTACTAATGTGTTGCTGGATTTAGGCAGGAGATTTCAGTTAAAGGGCTCTGCTCTTGACTGAAATGGGATGCAGAGTAAGGTGTTAATCTGTCTGTGTTTCTGCTGCCAGCCTTTAAAATAAGCATAAAGCTGCTGACTTAGTGGAGGAAGAATGAGGAAGAGGGGAAGTTTTACTCCTCGGGGGAGTAAAAATCACTCTGATGCACACGAAGTTATTACAGAACTGTGAGGAGAGGGCAGAAAACAGTATAATTTGACAGAAGATATGATGTCATTTATGTCAAAATGAGAGCCAGTTTATGAGCCAAAAAGTGTAGAGTAGGAATGCAAGGTGAGATGCTCTGAAATAGTGATGCTATGGTACTAAAGTGACCAGGAGGAAGATAAAGAAGGTACATATTAGAATGTCTAAATGTCCTTCTGGAAGAAAATAGCCAAAAAGAAAAACCAGTGTTTGGAAGTCAAATTTTCAGAAGCTGAAATGAAAAACTGCATACATGTTCAAATTGAATGGCTTTTGTGAAGATATGCTTTTGCTAAACGTGAATTATTGCACTTAGAATGGGTGTAATTGAATGGAAATCTTAGGCCTCTGGTAGAAAGATGCTCTAATGGTTTCTTTGGCTTTAACATGTGAAGCCATGGCAACAAATGACTGCAGTAATATGACTCTTTCCCTTCGTTGAACATAGTAGCTGCTATTGAAGGATGTGCCACTGTTGTCTTCCCCTGAAATCTTGTGACAGAAATTTAGCTCCAGCAGCAAGGCAGCAAACCAGGTGTTGAACTGAGTGAGGTGCCTCTTTCTTGTTTCAAGTGAAGCTGTAATCAGCCAATAGAAAAGAGTCTTTCAATCTGGTAGTGATCAAAGACGGAGCTGAAGTTATTTGTGCACACTACATCTTTAATATGTCATGCTTCCCAATGTTTTAAACTGTCATAACTGTCAATGTTTAAAAATAATCTTGGTATGTTTTAATTCCTCAGCATTTTTAAACAAAACAAAAATTAAAATCGGCTCTTTCTTCTGGCTATGTTTTGCTTGTGGGTTTTTTTTTTTTACTATATTAGCAATCCTTCGGGTTTGTATTTGGTGCACATAGCAGTGCATAAAATCACTCTCTGAAAGACTTTCAGTACAAAAATGCATATTGGTCTTTTTATCTTTTCTGAGTTCTGTTTCATAAGATGCATTGCACTAACTACAGCAACATTTCCAGTAAACATACAGCAAAAAATCATGTATTTATATTTGTGTATGTATGATTATGGGAGTCTGTAACTGAAAGTCATTCTTTTGCAAAGACAAAATTGGTGCCAAAATCCTTAGATTCTGCATAACTTTTGGGAATTTGGGCACTTTTGCAGGAGCTTCAGACTGGAATCTGGACATATGTCCTTCTGCTATACTGCTGTATTATTTAGTGGTGTTCACAGTGCTTTCTGATGATCATTTCCTACTCTCAGAGTTTCTGAGCCACCAGCTCTTTAAGATAAATGATGTTGCTGAGATCTGTGTCCTATTGTTCTAGTCCCTTTCCTAGAGCAGGGACACATGATTCCTGTGGTTGATATTCAGTTCACATTCTCAGGCTTTTCCTTGCAGCAAAAAGGCTTTGATAGGGCCACCTGATGAAAGCCAAGTACCTGGAACACATTTTGCAGCAAGGGATAAACTGCAGAGTCACCAAATCATGGGGTGTATGGGACCCTGCAGCAACGCATCTATCACTAACATATCTATCTCTGAGAGTTCACATGGAGTATCTGTCTGGACTTAATGAATGCAAATAAATTAACGCTGCATAATTATATGCTTACTAGCACAGAGGGAAGCAAGTTAAAATTTCATTTGTAATAATGAACCATATCTACTTGCAATGTGAAAGAGCAAGCTGGGCTCTTTTCTAATTTCTCCTCACAAGTGGGCAATTTCTTTTTTTTTTTTTTTGTAAGTCATGTCATCACTCACCCTCTAATGAGTCAGACAGATCTGTGTGCATGGGCAGGAGAATTTTCAGGATATTTTTGCTCACTGTCAATTTACATTGTGAATAGTGGCTACTAAATAAACCGGGTATCACCAATTACAGGGTCACCTGCAGCTGGCTGGGAATTTTGTTTTAGTTATATACTGTCACTGCAGGTACACAGATAGCAAAGTGCCTAGGAAAATGATGATTCAGTATTCTGTCACAAACAGTACTTTCCCTCAGTGGAATACAAATGCTATGAATCCCTGTGCCTCAGAGCATGATTGGAAGCATTAATTATGAGCATGGGGCAGAAGGTTTTATCTTCATTTGAAATTTGCCTCGGGGTAACAGGGTGGTATCTAACCCTTGTCCCTGGCTTCTGGGCATCTTTAATTACCTGCCTTCTAGTTTCTAATCACTGGGGCTCCCCCTTTTGTTACCATGACAACATCCTTGCTGTCAGCATTCTGAATCTTTCTGTCTACATGCAGGTCACTTGGAAACTTACCCAAGTAGTTTAAGCAATATGGAAATAATACAGACATACAGAAAGGTGAATGCAGAAAGGATCTTTTCTCCCTTCCCCTGGTGGCTCCTGGGAGGTGACTGGCTGTGGGGAAGTCTGGGGACTGTTCCTAGATGAGAATTTCAATGGTTGGCTAGGTTGCCTTCCTGGATGATAAAATCTTTGCTCTGTGACTTGTTAAATCCATCAGTAAAGAGAGGGTTAAAAAAATGCAGTGAAAGGTTTGGGAGGAAGTAGAGAGAAGCCTGGGAAACGCCTGTCTGGCTGCTGCCAGCTGAGACCTGCCTGGAGTCCCCATGGCTCTCAGCTCCCTCCTGCTGTGGCTCATGTCTGCCTGTGACTGAGCAGGTTGAAGCTGTGATGAGAAGAGAATGCCCAGGAAGGCAGAAATGGGTATTTCAGGACTGCAAGCCTGGATTTAGGTCTCTCTCACCACTATGACTGCACTGTTTGGACTTGAGGGCCGTAATTTATCTACAGCATGGCAAGCAGCAAGAGAGTGCGCTCTCTTTGCTGCTGTCTGCTGTCAGATCTGAAAACTCTGTCCGTTGTGCCTGTTTGACTGTCTCAACCTGCCACAAAACAAATTGGTCTTCTCAATGAAATTCCTTTAATTCTTCTTCCTCTGGTAGTAATTGCAGTTACACCGCAAAATTTGCACTCTGCTTTTATGGACCCCTTAGATGTGGTAGGAATAAGACTCTGCTCCCGTTTCAAGCTCCACAAAACAGAAGCTGATCCCAAGTGTCATCATGCACCGAAGTGATGCTGTGTGTGCCATTGTTTTGCCAGTGAAGCAATGATGTGTGCCTCTGTACTAGTAATGCACTTGTCATGGGATTTCATTTCTTGGCTGAGTATGCTGGAAAAGAAACCAACAGACTTATGGATATTCAGCTGGCTATTGAAGGGCATTCTAAATCTCACAGATAATGACTTTAGGAAAAAGGGAGGAGTGAGCAGCCCATTGACCTGTTGTCAGTCATGTTTATTGCTCTCTAAAAACAAGATTCTCTGGGTCTTCCAGCAAGAGATGAAGGCTGTGTAGGGGGAGGGAATCTTTTCAGACCTTTGCAAAGAAAAATTTAGATAAGTGGAGATACATGTGCAAATCACAGTATTTACTGTCTTTGTCTGTATGCTTTATTTCTTGAAGTGCAGGAAAAAACACTTTGTTTTGAAGAAACTCTTTTGGTGTAATTTTATTGGTGTCAGTGTTCTCATTGTTAAATTGTTTAGACTTAATTTCTTTGATTAAAACAGAGGCAGAACCACAAAGATTTGTTTTTTAAGCAGTAATACTGTGTTGCTTTTTTTGACAGTCTGAAAGCAGAAGAGACAAGAAATCTTCATTTGACAGCTGTGGGGGAAGGGGAAAAAATTGCCTCTTACATAGCTGGTTCTACAGTGCTGAGCATACATAAAGTGAGAGAGATATGAAGTCTAAAAATAAATAAGATTCCAGTAAGAATTATCTCATACAAAATGGATACGTTATGAAAATTTTGAGATTCCCATCTGATATTGCCTCTAGTGGGTTCGCACTCTGTGATTCAACGTCTGTCATTTGCAAAAGTTGTTCCTCTGTTTAATCTCCTGGCAACAAATTAGAGACAGAGAGACAAACCCAAATATACTTCAAATCAAAGGAAAATGTTCAGAAAAAAACCTATCACTTCCCATTTACTTTTATTGTTATGTGCATTAAACCTTTCTAAATAATCAAACCCATCTAATTAACAATTTCTGCATATTCATGTCTTTCTAATATGTAATAGTGGTGCTTTAATCCTTGCCTAAGTTTCTTGCATCCAACCATGTACTTCCTAATTATTTATTTCAGTGTTTTAGGAAACATTATTTGTGTGAAAAAGAACAAAGAGCAGTTGAAGAAAGAGCTGTTGTTGAATTGTCAGGATCATTTGCACGGTCACCAGAACATAAGGCTAAGATTCCTCTTCCGAATGAATGGAGAACATTTTGAAGGACTGCCCCTGAACTTCTTGTCTCTTTAGTAAATTCACGTCCTGTCCTCTAAGTTTTGCAAAATCCTCTTGCATGACCAAAAGCAATGGCATACCTTGAATCAAAATATTTTAAAGATAAATAAAGGCTGTAGCTACTCTTCTAAACCTAAATTTAGGTACCTGAACAAGTGACCCCATTTCCAAAGCACGGAAGTGAAAATCTGAATTAAGAATTTTGCTGACATCAGTGGGAGTTGTTGTGTGTGAGAACTTCAGAAAATCAGGTCATTCATATTGCAGTCTGGAGTTGCAGTCTAATTTTGTGCTCTTCATTTTTGAAATCTCTGTGTGCGTGTAGTCTGTGCTTAGGTCTGACTTGTTTTGGAGATTATATCCAAGTCTAAAATACAGCTTCTGAAAAGGGGAAAAAAAACACTTCAGAAACTCTATTCTTGCAGAATTTTTTAGGGAAAGAGCTCTTAGAAATATAATTTAAGTGTTATGGTGATAGGAGGTTAAGTTATACGTTGGATAAGGCAAAGCAACTTGGGATATCTCACAGTCATCCCTTCTCTGGCTAGCCAAAGTTTTTATATTCCCCTTATTTTCTAATCTTTCACCTACATTTGCCATCTCTTTGCACAGGTGGAAAGCAGAGAGGAGATATTGTATGCCAGCATGCTGACTGTGGTATGTCATTGTCCCACCAGGGAAAAAACTGCCCACTCTATCTCAAGCCTGTAGCACTGCATAGGGTTGTTGTGGCCCATAACAAGACACTTTGTCTTGTTGAATCTAATGCCATTTGCCTTAGCCCATTGATTCCATCTGTCCAGATCCCTCTGCAAAGTCTTTCTATCCTCAAGCAGGTTGACACTGCTATATAAATTGGTGTTGTCTGCAAACTTGCTGAGGGTGAACTCAATCCCCTTGATAAATATATTAAAGAGGACCTGCCCCAGCACTAAGCCCTGGGGTACACCACATGTGACTCCTTTTGATACCAGCCGCTGGACCCAGCCCTCCAGACAGATTTTTACCCAGAGTTCTCCCATCCAAACCAAGGGAAGCCAGTTTCCAGGGAGGATGCTGTAGGAAACTTTATCAGCGGCCATACTGAAGTCCAGGTAAACAACATTCATTCACAGCCTCCTTATTTTCATTATTATCATTCACAGGTCACCTTATTTTTAATTTAGTACTTTTCACAACACCTTTGTTTAGGTGAAAAGACAACGAGAAACTCTCCTGTTTGGGGCAGAATGAGTTACTGCAGCTTAGCAAAGCAGCTCTCTGTTTATGTGCAACTGTTAATGATAATATGTTGGTGGTTTAAAACTAATGAATTTTTCATTAACAAGTGGTGTACTCAAGATTCAATTACCAATAGTTTAGATAATTTTTCTCCTCAGAACTCAATGTCAGTACAGTCTCTACCTGTTTATATATTGCCACCTTAAGCCAAGAAATTTCCACAACTAGTGATGTGCAAGAGCTCATACTTAAAAACAGAGCAGGAACTCAGGTGTTGTAACACCCATACTCTGTGGATTAGTGGGGCCAAAGGACATTAGCAGCCATCCACTGAAGGGCTGTGTATCCATTTAGGAATAGGTTATTGTCTTTCCTATTTTTATCAGTTAATAAGAACTTGAAAACATTAACTAGGTCAGTTTGCTTAGAGCTTCATCAAGCCTGATCTTCAATCCTCCAGGAATGGGAGGGACTCCACCACCTCCCTGGGTAACCTGTTCCGGTGTCTTACCACCCTCATGGTGAAAAACGTCTTTCTAATCCCTAATCTATACCTGTTTTGCTCTAGTTTGAAACCATTTCCCCTTGTGCTGGAGAACAGTCCCTCCCCAGCTTTCTTGTAGCCCCTTCTCCAGGCTGAACAATTCCAACTCTCTCAGCCTCTCTAATCCTGTGTTTTTAATTATCAAACAAGTATCTTCACTACGGTGAGTACTCTAAGTATTGATCATTTGAGTGTGTTGTCAACTCTTGTAAGCATTTTAGCAACGTTATCCTTATTTTCTATATAGCAGACTGCTAGCCATGCAAAAGTGAATGACTTAATCTCTTGTGATGCTTAAATGCAATACTATATATTGAATGGTGAAATCAAAGTAATTGAAATTGAAAATTTTAACATCTCTAGTACTTTAATTATGTGCCTGTTAAAGTTGACAAAACATGGCAGGGCAACATGCAGACTAATCACATTAGGAGAACAGATTTTTCTTCTTACTCTCTGTTTTCTGTGAGATCCTGTAGTTAACTAGGTACTTCTTTGAAGAAAAGGATGGATTTTCTAACTATTTTTCTTATATCAAGAAAAGGCAATAAGCTCTTCTGGCACAAGAAATCTATGCTTTCATAAATTATAATCATTAAGTTTCTCTAATGTTTAAGTACTCTTCTTTCTCCTACCTATTTTTTAATATCAAATGTGATGAAGAAAACAGTCAGCCTTGGAAAACAGGTCAGTCATGTCACTATTGTGTACTTATTAATTCCTTTAAATTAAAGATGTCTTTGTACTTTGCCCAAGAGTAGGAATGCCATTTCATTCTAGTGTGTATTGATTACAGGGATTTTAATAATTACTGTCCCTTGTAAATGACATTTGGTCTTATGAGTGATGAACAAGGATGTTACAAATGTTATATTGAAGTTGTGTTTTAATGGATTAGTTTGTTTGCAACAAAAAAATAATTTTGCAATTAAGTTCTGAGTTCTCACAATAATCTGAGCACATCTAACACTAAAGCAGCAAGAAAATACATTAGTACTCCTGATGCTGGAAGTATCATTATTCTCCTAAGCAACATTGTATTCATTGTTTGACAGCCCCATAGGTTGGATTCCCAAGGTGACTTGTTCCTTAGTGCATCTCCTTGGTTATTTTTCTCAATAATATGTTGAAAAATTTCAATAAGAGGAAAACTAATTTTGCATCTCAGAGAAGTTCTCCAGTTCTGAAATCAAACTTAGAGAGGAAAGTAGGAAAATTTAGTTCCATAAGTCTAAAAATGGAGAGATTCTGTGGCAATCTCTCTGCATGATCTTTTCAGTTAAAAATTTGTGTTTTGTTTTAGAATAAAATCTTTAAGCTTTGAATTTTCTGCAGAATTGCTGAGTTCTGTGGAATTTGCATGGAAGAACATGTTCTAGGCTGCATATAGAATCATAGAATCATAGAATAGTTTGGGCTGGAAGGGACCTTAAAGATCATCGAGTTCCAACCCCCCTGCCATAGGCAGGGACACCTCCTACTAGACCAGGCTGCCCAGTGCAGCTCCTTATCCAGCTCCTTATCCAGCGAGTGGTCCATCCATCAAACCCATTCTTTTCCAGTTTGGTGACCAGGATATAGTTTCTACCTGAGGCCAATAGGGAAAAAAAAAAGGTAAGCATGATATTGCATCCTAATTATCAGCAAGAAAATACAAAATATAGTTCAAAGATCCCAGTGGAAGGACAGAAAATTAAGGTGTCAAGTTTGTTTTTGTTTTCAGTCTGGCAAACTGGTTATTTAGTATCTGAAATTGTCTTTCACCCCTATTTGACCACGTATAAACATACACGTATCAATATTTTGTATAAACAAAACTGAAGAGAGACTTTTTAAAGGGGAAATAGTGANATTTGACCACGTATAAACATACACGTATCAATATTTTGTATAAACAAAACTGAAGAGAGACTTTTTAAAGGGGAAATAGTGATAGCATGAGGGGTAATGACATCTGAAACTTCCCTATGCAGTATTTTCTGGTGTCTAATCACCCACATAATAAAAAATTTCCTCCTAATGTCTAATCTAAATCTACCCCCTTTCAGTTTGAAACCACTACCCCTTGTCCTATCACTACCCTACACTACCCTATATCTACTGAGAAAGAAACCTTCACTGTTTTTCCTGTAGGCCCCCTGCAGGTACTGGGGGGCACTATAATATCTCTCCAGACTGAACAACCCCAACTCTCTCAGTCTATCTCAGTAGAAGAGGTGCTCCAGCCTCATTTGGATAATCTCTGTGGCCATTCTCTGGACTTGTTCTAACAGGTCCATGCCTTTTTCATGTTGGAGGCCCCAAAACTGAATGCAGTACTCTCAGTGGAGTATCACGAGAGGAGAACAGGGTGGGAGAGTCAACTCCCTCAACTTGCTGGCCATGCTGCTTTTGATGCAGACCAAGATACAGCTGGCCAGATTATGTTGAGCTTCTTACCCACCAACATCCTTGAGACCTTCTCCTCAGATGTGCTGTCTGATTTCTTACACACTTCTAGGGAGGTGTCTCTGCCAGAGGGGCTGTTGCAACTTCTAGAAAAGGTTATCTTTCTTTTGCAGTATGTCCTTTCTGATCTTTTCTCCAACATGCAGCTGAGTGGGCATTTAATCACATTCTTTTCATGTGGCGACTTCAGTTATTTTCAGGCATAAGGCCATTTGGTCAGAGTCACCTTTCATACCTGACCACTCATGAAATTCTCTGATCTGGAAACAGAAAAGATTGTTTCCAATGACTTGAGTTAAAGACTTGCCACACCTGGTTATAGACTTACAATTTGTTATTTCTTGGTCTTTTTCTTGGGACTAATGTTGCTCTTTGATGTTTGCTTTTAACTTCCAGTGTATACACTGAAATCTCATAAACCAAACTCCAGACCATCTAGTATGACATTGCTCTTAGACAAGGACAGCATGAATGCAGTTGGGTTTATTTACATTTGTATAGTTTAAAACTTTAAGAGATAATTAAACTGCTTTGTTTAGTTTTTTCTAGTTAAAACCACAAAACACGTATACTTATCCAAAATTTAAAGTACCTTACTCCTGCTTGTAGTTGCAGCTGTGTTGTGTGTTGCTTAACCAGAATGGATCCAAAGATTGAAAAACTATCTTCTTTTTAAGAACTGGAAAGGACTCCACCTCACTTTTTTTTCAGCATGTTTTAATTCTGGGCTAGCTGACTCAGTAAAAAAGCATATAGTTCATGTTATCGTTTCAAGAAAAATGTCTGAAGTATTTTTTAAAGCTCAGACTTAGATCTTTAAAAATCCTAACCTGGTTCTTGGAACAGAAACACAGATTTTCAAATTGCCTAGTACAATTGAATTTTGACTTTAAATTCTCATCTATTCTTAATCCAGACATGTGTCTTTCCTCCACAGAGAATGGCAGCATTTCAACAAACAGTTCTGCATTTTTTTATGTACTAATATTTTTATCTTAGTTTTTTTTTTGAGTTTCTTTAGAGCTTCTTGAACACAATTCAGGATAATACTGGAAGTTGACCCATCTTGGAATATTTCTAGGGTTTCAAATTTTTCTAGAGTATAACCAGAACTTCCATAAAAAGGGACAGTCTTATAGAATCATAGAATAGTTTGGGTTGGAAGGGACCTCAAAGATCACCGAGTTCCAACCCCCCTGCCATAGGCAGGGACACCTCCCATTAGATCAGGCTGCTCAGTGCCTTGTCCAGCCTGGTCTTGAACACCTCCAGAGAGGGGGCATCCACAACCTCTCTGGGCAACCTGTTCCAGTGTTTCACCACCCTCACTGTAAAGAATTTCTTTCTTATGTCAAGTCTAAATCTACCTCCCTCCAATTTACATCCATTGTTTCTAGTCCTCCCATCTGATATCATATTAAAAAGTCCTTCCCCTGCCTTTCTGTAGGACCCCCTCAGGTACTGATAAGTTACTATAAAGTCCCCTCTGAGCCTTCTCTTCTCCAGGCTGAACAACCCCAACTCCCTCAGCCTGTCTTCATAGGGCAGTTGCTCCAGCCCTTTGACCATCTTCGTGGCTCTCCTCTGGACCCGCTCCAATAGCTCAATGTCCTTCTTGTGTTGAGGCCAAAAGTGAAAATGTTCAAGCATGGGAGACATCAAATTCAACAGAAAAGTGAGGGAGATGACAAGCAGGAATACCAGAAAGAATTTTAAACACACCCTTGGAAATTGCAATGGAGAGAGATTCTTTGCTGTGATACATTTTGGCTGTAACAACAGCAGTTTTGGCAGTCAAGGTGGAGGAGTGTCCACTCTGTGCTGTCTACCCTCTCAGAACTTCTCAAATTATTTGGTCTTGTGATAAAATTTCATCAAGATGAAAATGTTTTGATCAGGATGAAAATGTTCTCTTACAGCTGTGAGGTCTTATCAGGACACTGTTTGCTCTTCCAGAATTATGCATGAAGAATTATTACTTCTCTAAGTATGATGCATGTGTTTATTCTCTCTTTATTTTGATGGGTCAGGAGCAAGTATGGGTAGAACTAGGTAAAAGAGGCATGGACTTCACAAGAAAGCAGTACTGTGAGATTGGGAAATAAAATGCTTTTTGTTTTAATAGATACTTGACTACTCATAAAATCTCAGTGAACTTGTGTATGTAAGTAATGCTGAGGTTTTGCAAACATGTATGCAATTTGTTAAAGGATTACTTGCTTATCCAGGGAAGTTTTATTACAGCTGAAAATGCTTCAGTGCGACACGAGCTGAGTAGTTGCTGAGTGCTGGGGACTATTTCCAGAAATAGGTTGTTCCAGTGATTGGCACACAGCAGAGTAGATGAAGTGAGCTTTCAGGAAGACCTATAATACAGTACACTTAAGGACATCTCTAGATGTCTAAATCATCACCTTTTCATTTCACAGAAAGCAGCTGAAAAAGAATACCTTCTTTTTCCTGCTGCTGGGGAGACAGGGAGTCCTTTTTCATCACTCCTGTTTTGCTCAAGGCAAATGCATTAATCCCTGTTGAATGCAGGACTTTGGCAGCAGTGTAGCAACTACAGGAAGAAGGAGCCTTACAAGGCTAACCTGAATTCAGCTAAGTGAAAGTCAGATGCCTAGTCTAAAGAGATGCAGAAAAAGGCTATTATGAAAGATAGGCACTTCTTTTCATTGACTGTAGGAACAATCAAAATGGTTAGTGAAGTTGCAATGCCTTCCAGATGGCTAAAATTAAGGGATGGGAATACCATAATCCTTATTTATGTACAAAGCCACAGGGACATTGTTTTTTTCCCTGCAGCTACACCAAGGCTTTTTGTTATCTTCATTGGTTGTTGGAATTTTTTAGGGCCTATTTGAGTGCCAAACAGAGCTGTATGCAAGGACATGGAAGTTAGTAATGTTCTGTAAAGAACCCAGTAGGAGATAATGCTGATGAGATCCACAATACATGGATATTCATAAAAGATAATGTTGTTCACCAGAGAATGCTATTCACCAGACCTCTTGGCTTACTGCTGATGTTTGGTCGTTGCCAAAGGCTATCGAGCAAAATCTGGAATTTCCTTTAAAATGTTTAATGCTCCATATTGTTAGCAAGGTGCAGGAAAGAGAATAAAAGGGGAATGATACAGTAAAGTAGGCCTCAAAGTATAGATACAGAATGTTCTATAACAGGCAGATGACTAGTACTTGAACCATGTGGGGAAATCAGTCATGGATTAGATCTCTAAAATTCCATTGAGAAGATCCATGGCTGAAGAATATGACACCACCTACATAATTCTGAGAGGTGAAGGAACATGAAAGCAAATGCTCTATATGGGATGAATGTAATTCTCAACAATTAAACAAAGTACTTCTATTTATTAGCACAATTTATTTTTTCATCTATCTATATCTGATTGCTATGTTAAAAGTGTTAGCAGTTCCTCTTGTGCACAAAATTTATTCATCGATGCAATGAAGATATTAAATGGAGTAATATGTCCCTTTATCTTGTGTATTTTTGGGAAATTATGAACAGAAGATAAAATCTAAAATTAAGGTGATTAATACTAATTTTCCTATGATTTTATGATGATTATTTTATTAAGCCCTAGCCTAATCAAATAGAAATCCAATACTTATTTTTTTTAAGCATATTTCAGACATTTTAATCGTACTCCTCATCCTGGCTACACTCTCCATCATGAACATACCTTCGAGTTTCAGAACAAACAATCAAACTAGCTAGGTGCTAATGAAGTGCCCTATGCATTGTAGTTGGAGGTATCAATTGACTTGGTCATTGTAAGGAGTGACCTGGGCAGGTTTATTGCCTTTCTTACCCCTCATCATGCTGCTACAAAATTAATTCTGCTGGACTGTCACTTTGCTTCCTCTCATCCTCTCACCATTCCACTGCTGGCTTTTCTTTTTATATCACATCAAATGTGAAACACTTGACTTCACCTTGAAGGCCCTTCAAAGCTGCACCTTCCCCACAGATCATCCATAATTCACAGGAAGTGTCATCTCTCAGCCCTGATAGGTCACTGACGCCAGCTTCGATGTTGACTTGTTAACATTTCAAACAAGCACTTTAATGTCTTCTCTCATGCTGTTTCCGAGGGTCTTGCTGCACACCTCTGTGAAGCTGCCTCATTACCCTCTATCAGATACCTCTGAAAACTCTCCTGGCCAGGGTGCTTGTCACGGTCTCCAGACTATGAGGCTGCTACCAGGCTGAGCCCACTATCAGCTGTAGTGTCTACCCTGTGTCATTGCTTCCATCTTCTCCCAAAACTCTCATGCTGCCAGATTTTTGTCCTTTATTTTTCCTCTGTTAATGTACAGAGTCAGATAAAATGAGATCCTGGTCCATGGCTCCTGAGCACTGTAGTAATAGTAACTTGTAAGAATAGAAATATGACACTTGAGACCTGATAGTAGAAAGACTTGATTGAGCACAGAAGTTGTCAGGTGTGTACTTTGCTCAGGAAGACTTATTTCTGTCTCACTGGCTTCAAATGGAGAGGTCATACATTTAAGTGTGTGGTTAACTATCTGAATAAATTAGGCTGTTAAACAGCTGTAATTCTGATGTTGCCTTTTCATTGGTATGCACAGGTCCCTCATTGCCACCTTTGCCCTTTCATCTGGTTGCAAACACTTCAGGGGAGTGCCATGGGTACAGAGGCAATTAACTACACAAGCAGGAAAGGCAGAGAAGGTTCTGTTCTAGGGCTTGTGGTTGGCAAGGAGATTGTGACTTCCATTCAGGGTTAATTACAAACAACCTCTGTTTTTGCATGCAACCACGCACATGTGAAAAGAATTAAAAGGAAGTGAAAAGTGATATATGGAGATCAAAGGGAGGCTGGAAGCCTGGAAAATGAAAATTATCCAGCACTTCTAAATGTGCTCTGGCAGCCTGTCATGTTACAGAACAAGAACACATTTGTCTTCTGACAGCCCAGTGTGACCTCAGTGATATACTGAAGGCTGGAACAGACTCCAGAAGGGGAGAAAATGTGTGCTATATGGCAGGGCTAGGGCAAAGGAGACCATTTTTAGTTACTTTGGATTTGTGGAATAAAACACTTTGGGAGCAATAAAGCAGTGCTCAGTGTATTCTGCAGAGATATAAATAGACAATAATGACAGTCTATAAGTTTTATTTATGTAAGGGTCAACTGATTTTATTTTGGATTTTGTTGCTATTTAGGGTGGCTTTTATGTACTCTGATCATGTGAGCTGCCTATTTTGGATTCTGCAAAGTACGCATACATTATACAGAGTGGCAAAGAAAAATTTAAAGAAATCAAAATTAACAGTATGAGATGAATGCCGCTTCCAGAAATGCTTAAATTTGGACTGGGTTGAAATCTTGTACATCTCCTGGGTAAATGAAGAAACTCAGGATATCATCTGAGATTGTGAGATTGATTAGTCTGGATCTACTGGTGACTGCGCATCTACCAAGTTTGCTCTTTTGGCCAAGTGGCACACAATTCCACAAAGAATCCAAGCCCCTGCTGCTCCCTCCTGCCTTGTTGACTGCTTTGCCCTTCTCCAGGCAAAATTCAGCTCCAGGTAAGTAGCTGGTCACCCATTGTGCACTCTGTGCCAAGGGGGCATTAAGTGCGTGAGAGTGCTGTAAAAATCCTGTATTTTTTTTAACCTCTTTCTTTTCACCAGTACACAGGCTTTTACCAACACATAGCCTGTCTGCCCTATTCTAGAACTAGATAATTTTTTAAGGTCCCTTCCAAACCATTCTATGACTCTATGATTCCAAAAGCACTTAAGAATATGAGAAAATTATTTAGGTTTGTATAGTAGTTCATAATAAAGATTTCTATATGTTTTTAGACTAACTTCTTCAGAACACTATTTGTGTAATTGCTACTTGCTTATTTAGACATTTAAAATAAAGTTTAGAAGGAGTTTTGGGAAGCATAGATTTATTTGCATCATAATATTAAACATTTCTTAATATTACGCTTAAGAAATTCTATACTTCTAACTGACAATAGGACATAATCAAGAATTACATTTAAGTAAAGGATGAACAACATTATATAAACAAAATTATTTCTGATACTCCAGTTATTTCCTGATTACCTTTCTAGATGAAAAGGTACCTTCTAAATTTTAAAATGAGAAATGGTGGCAAAATTAAAAAAAGAGTGAATAATATAATGGATAGATTAAAGGTTAATGAACAAATTCATTTACTCACTGTAACAAATTTTCTACTAAATTAAGAGATCAAAATGCTGTAAGTTGTCTGAGTCCAATTTTTATCAATTAGAAGGGTTATGGGTGCATAAATATCCACTCAGGAAACCAATGCGTTTTGTTGTGATGTTCACATTTCTGTAAGTCTCTTGTAGTGATTCTCAGCAGAATCTTCTCAGTGGGAATTGATGGAGAGGACTGCATTTGGAGGTCATTCTTCTCCTGGAGGGGTGGCATTAGTAGACATAAGTGAAATGGTGAAATTTTAGCTGTGAAAATGCAATGCAAGTCCTCACAGGCCACCATGTGGCCAAAGAAGATCCATCATTTTTCATACATAGGATCAAAAACTGTCCGTGCTCTGAGAGCACTACCAGGCCCTACTGACCTTGTACAGCCTCTTCCCAGTCATGGCTATGGGCTCAGGAGCCCCATTGCAGCTCAAACCTGGGCATCAAGTCTTTCCTTGGACCATATTTGAGGTTAACCTGTACCTAGTCATTGTTCCCTGGACAGCTGTTGGACCTGCATGGTAGGCCTGCCTCCAACCCTGTGTTAGTTTCCATCTCCTGCAGCTCCTTGAAGGAATCATTAGGTGAGCCCTCATCCTGATTCATCACCTTCCCTCATCTGGAACTGTTAATCGAACCTCTCTCTACCGCTATGACGATAACCCTTTGCAACACCTGTGTGACGTAGCTGGGAAGGGCATGGTCCTGCCAGTTGAAAACCAGTAGTGCATTGTGTGTGCTTTAAAAGCATGCCTTTTCTTAACTGAGCAAACTTTTTCCTGTGTGAGTCATCTCCTTGACAGCAGTGACTTGCATGAATGGGCATTCCTGGAGAACAAACAAATATTTCATGCTCTGACCCCAAAAGCAAGGTTTAATGAGCTATTGAAATGCCAAGGTTTCTTGCTGTAGTATGTGGTATTGTGTATAGCACTGCAGTGGGATAGCTGTAAATTTTAAGGGTATAGTCCCAAATGCTGCATTAGTGTTAGGAGACTTTTCTTCCTGATCTAAGTAGAAAGGGGAGAAAGGGAGAGAAGATGCCAGATGGCTAAAGTAGATTTCTGCTTTATAATGCTCTCTGGAGGAGCCTCTCTCTTGACAGTGTTTACTGCACCCCAGGAGACAAGATCCCTGAAACTAAACTTCTGTTTCACAAATCCTGCCCTTTGTTGTGTCATTAACACACCATATAAAGCCTGGCATTGAATGTTATAGTTACATGTTTTGAATTCCAGCACAGTAATGGCAAACTTTTAAGTCAGCTCCACAAATTGGTATTTGTATCGGTAGGCAGAATCACAGGGAATTTCAGAATGATTGAGGTTGGAGGAGACCTTTGGAGCTCACCTGGTCCAACCTCTCTGCTCAAGGAGGGCCATCTACAGAAAGTTGCTCAGGGCCAAATCCAAATGGTTTTAGAATATCTCCAAAGCACAGAGAATATCTCTAAAACTCCACAACCTCCTTGAGCATACCAGTGCTCAGTCACCCTGACAGTAAAAATGTTTCTTTTGATGTCAGAGAGAATCTCTTCAGTGTTTCAGTTTGTGCCCATTACTGCAAATCCTGTCTCTGGGCACCATTGATAATAGATGGACTCTAACCTCTTTGCATATTACCTTCAGGTGTTTTTAGAAGCATAGAATCATCTCTTAGAAGGGACCTTTAAGATCATCATATCCAACCATTAACCTAGCACTGACAAAACTGCCACTAAACAATGCTTCTCAGAACCACATCTACCCATCTTTTAAATCCCACTAGGGATGGTGATACTACCACTTCCCCGGGCAACATGTTGCAATCAATGCTTGTTAATCCTTTCAGTCAGAAATCTTTCCTAATATCCACCCTAAGTGTCCATTGACATAATTTGAGGCCATTTCCTCTTGTTCTATCATTTTAGGTACCTTATTACACACTAGAGTTAAAAGAAGGTCACCTTGGTACAATCAGACCACAGGAAGCATGACCAAGTACCGTAGAACAGTTGGGTTAGTAGCAGTGTGGTAAAAAAGCTCCTTTGTACTGCATTGGATCTTCCTCTGTTTTCCTGTGGATCATCACTGTGGTGGGAGTGAAGAGATCAAGTAATCACTATGAATAAGTAAGAGAAGGGGAGCTCTGCTCACTTGTCCTTCCACCACACTGTTGTTATGCAACATATTGAAGCAAGTTATATCTTACATAAATAAATGTGTTTCATCTTGCATAGTAATTACTTCATGTGTTACTTTCCCTTGAGAGTCATCAAAACTATTATGTTTTGACAAAACAAACAGCCTTGGATGGCCAAAAATACATTACTGGTCATGGGAAGTAAGTGGTCTCTATTTATCTGTCATCTGTTGTTGTCAAGAGATAAAGGAAGTTGTCAAAATGTAGAAGAGTTTAGGAATTAAAAAAAAAATAGGGAAATACAACTAATGTTTTATGTGAAGAATGGAAGCAAAACAAGCTACTAATTTGGCTTAATGTGTTTCACTTGCACATGTCAATTTACAGTACATTGAATAAAAATAGTTGAATGTGTACAATAAGTAGTGAGCACAAAGAACTACTTCAAATACCAGATGCTATAATCTTTCCATATATTTACAGAAAATAAAGTGATTTCTTGTCAATTACTAAATATATTCCTTTCCTATATTTTTTAATAAAAAGGAATATTGAAGTATATATATATTTTTACTAGTACATGCTATTATAATGCAAAGTTTAGAAAAAAGAAAAGGCATTTCAAAACAAAATTAAAGTTTCTTTCTTTCCTCTATGATTTTATTTGAAAATGAAATTCTGGTAAAACCCTCGTGACAAAGACATGCATCAGAGGGATGCTGATGATGTTCATTATCTTTTTCTGTTGTTGTGGAGAGGTGCATTTGAAGACTGTGTTATGTCTGGAAAAGTAGTACTTCTAACTGTGATGCAATAAGTCTAGTGTTTACTGTGGGCCATTAACATACATCTATTAATGTATCATCATTTCCCTTTATGGGTATACTAAAAAGTGCTCCTCAGATAAACCTGTCTGAAAATTGGAGAGTCGTGGTTTTGTTTATTTTAGAATGGTGATTTCTTAAATCACTGCTGAACCAAACTGCTTCTACAAACAGCAAAAAACTCTTTGTTATCTTTGTAGTGAATGTTCAAGGAACCATTAAATAACCGAGAAACAGATAAATCTGACATTAGGTAGTTTATACATTATGTTTTCATTCTGAACTGGTTTTCACCATTTCTGGATCAGTGCTATCTCAGAGATAAGTCTAGGTTAGTTAGAAAGCAAAAGAACAAACATAATAATAACGTTCCTTGTCTTAAGGGGAAAAACATTTTATGTCAAATTCCACATAATCTGGTGATACTCTAATCTGATCCAGTGTCTATCTGCAAGCTGAAGTAGAACAAAAAGTGCAGTGCCTTAAGCACAAAATAGTAGATAGGTTCTAATATGGTTCTACAAACAAGCAATCACAATTATTAATATTGTTCTAATAAAAGGGATACTCAACATAATTAATTTCTAAGGATAAAGTAATTTCTATGCAAAAATTGTCTTCTTTTTTAGTAAAGCAACTAGATAGCAGTCTTATTTTCCAGCTCTTCTTGCTTTACATCTCAGATATTCTCCCTGAAGCCAGTGTACTTTGAATGGACTAAACTATAATTTTAGTAGCAACTTCCTTTTAAAAGGAATTGATTTGTCCTTCCTCTTGCCCTCAAGCTGACTTCCAGTGTAGCTGCTCCGAAATGCCATAATTTATTGAAGCTGCCAATGCGGTCATTAAACTGGTCTCCTCTAAACAGTTTGCTAATGACATTGAGCCTAGCTGGCTCTTTTTAATGATTATCTGAAATAGTGTCTGATAGTCCTCTCACATTGATCACAATGTTGTCTCCTTTTTTCTTCTGTCAGCAGCTGTGTTTCTCCTTTCTGGAATGCTTTACTCCAGCATAGAATCATAGAATGGCAGAATCATAAAACCACTGAATGGCTTGGGTTGGAAGGAACATTCCAGGTCATTGATATCCAAACTCTCTGCCATGGACAGGGACATTTGCAGCCAGATCAGGTTACTCAAAATCCCACTAAATCTAGCTTTGAGCACTTCCAGGGAAGAGGGCATTCACAGCTCCTATGGGCAGCATGTTCTAGCGTCTCACCACACCTACACTAAAGAATATTCTAATACCTAACTTAAATCTCCTCACTTTCAGTTATTGATGTTTTTGATGGACTGTGATCGTACTTTCCTGGAGTAGGAATGGAAAATAGGTGACCTCTTGCTACTCACTTTTTCAGCCATAATCACATTATGTAAACTAATGAGGTAAGTTCTCCACGTCATAAAATAGGTCTGAAAAAAATTTATGGGCATGTCAAATCAGCTCTTGCAGTAATGACAGTGAGTACCCAGGCAGAGGAAGGAGTTTTTATTGGTCTAGACAAGGAGGAATCCCAGGAAAAAGTTTGTGTTGACATTTTTCTGTTTGAACTCATTTGAACTCATCCTTGAAAAAAGTGTTGTGTCTTCAAAATTCTTTGGTTCCACTTTCTTCCTGTTATTTTCTTTGAACTAATTTGCTGAAATTGCCATGGCTAAAACATTTAAACTTCATGATAGGCCTTGTAGTCTTTCTCACACGTTTTAAAGTTTGAAGTTCTCTGTTAGTATTTCTTTTCTTGGCAGGCAAGAGAAAGCCAGATTGGTTCCATCACTCACAGAAAGAGGAATGTATTTGTTTCCTACAGATTTGTGCCTGTCATCTTTGTTCTTGGCATTAACAGATAATCCTGAGATGGAGGGAGCATCCTTTCACTGACAGCAAGGGAAGACCTAAGTGGGTGGATTGAACATCTCTCTGTCCATGCCTGATCCAGGACTGACAGCACTGGCAGCTGCTTGCTGCTTCATAACAACTTCCTTTTATCTGCCCACAATATAGAGAATATATATTATTTGAGGTAGCAATCACTGAAAGGCACAGATTCTTTATGAAACTGAGAAAAAAAAAAGTTTAAGGAATATAATAATACAGGATATTAAATAATTTTGAAAAAGAAACTTATTTCTAGATATATGAGTTATTTGGTTTGTCTTTAATTTTCCTGTCAAGTTCCATACGTGACGAAACTGAGAACACAACATTTTGTCAACATGCCTAACATAGTATGTACTGCTCATTAAAATAAAATGGTCCATGTGATTGGTTTTTAATGGGCTCAGAGCCTGGTGATGTGTATTAGGACCTAAATGGACTGAATCACCACAAGAGGTCTCATGTATTGAATAAATTTTTCTCCTCTCAGAGAGTCTGTCTTTTTAATTGATGAAATGTCCAAAAAAATTCATTATCATCTTCCTTCCTCAAGAACCATCATCTGTATGATGTATTAATGATACCCAGAAATGCTGTATTTTAAAATTATTAAAGGCAGGTCATGAGATTTTTTGCTATTCCAAGAAATGTTTTATTCAGAATCCATCCACATAGTTCATTATTCTATTTTGTTCTCTTGAGACAAATCTACCGCTGACTATACAATACAGAAATGGTATATTTGACAAGTCAGTGGGATACCTGACTGGAAAAATATAAAAAAACTCCCTCCTCAAGCACCGTATAGAAGAAGCTTGTAAAAATATCAGAATTATACATGTTTTTGTTATATCATGGTTTTCAGCAGGAAAAATAAAAACTCCAAGTTAAATATGCATAAACAACCCTAAAGAGAGATGATCCAGAAATAAAAAATCATTCCTATTTGTTTGCAAGTAGGGCTGACATCAATATTCACAAGATTTAAAAAAATAATACTGTATATTTGTTTCCAAATAACTATTTAAAGTTACACCTCTGAAATGAAGTTAAAAAATGGTCATTATGTTGGAAATCAATAAATTTATAAACGTGTTGCTGATTACAAATGAAATACTGCAAACAAGTTGAATTTAGGTCCCTAAGTTTGAAAAATGTTTATCCAGCCACTAGAGAGTTCTGTCTTACATTTCTGGAAATTATACAGAACTGTTCTTTGATCCATCATGACTGAGTTTATGTTACAGTTTCATAATGTGCTGCAAGAGAGAGTGAGACAAATATCTCTAAATGTCTCTAATATCTCTAAATATCTTTAATATCTCTGTATGGAAATATCTCTCTATGAAAACCAAACCTTTCTTTTTGTTATTGACAACATTTAAATGATCTTTGAATAGAGAAATGAGCTTTATAAAATTATGAAAAACTCTAAGGACCTGTGATGTAAATATAAACAAGTATTTTGCAATGGGCTGAAGGCTGAGGTGAACTTGGCGATGATAAAAGTTCTGCTAAGAGGAAATGCCACACGGAAACAGAGCATTGTCTCCTTGCTTTCAGTATAGAAGCATGGTTTGAAACAAAGAGTCAAAAATACAGTAATACCAGTTCTAAAGAACATGAAACTGAGGTAAGTAAGAAAAAACATGGTATGTTGTAATGATGTCAAGTTCCAGGAGAACGCACAGAGCTCTTCAGAAGAAATAGTGACTTGCAATTCTCTCCTATTAACCAGCCATATAATTTCACAAACTTTTAGGAACATTGTAATCCTAGAGGTTTCTATCCCTCTGTCATATTTCATTAAAACTGCCTGTTTGATAAAAATATACAGAGAAGGAACTCATTCTTTAGGAAACCAGGAAAAAAATTTATTCAAGATTTATTTGTTCAGAATTTGTGAGCTTGAATGGAAAAGTGAAAGAAAATTGAGGACAAGAAAAACTAGCAATGTTGAGAAAAATGCATTAAACATATCCTGGAGTGGACATTGATGGCACTGAAACAAGAGTCCATTAGCTAGAGAGATGAGTGGGAATATGTGAGAGTAACATTTCTGTAGACACCAGGGTGAGTGAAGAAGGAGGAAGAGGAGACAGAAGAGGAGACATTGCAGGTGCTGGAGCAGAGATCATGGTGAAAACTGTGGTGAGGCAAGCTGTTCCCCTGCAGCATATGAGATTAGCAATGGGGCAAATATCCACAATAACTGATGGAGGACCTCACATCAGAGTTGGTGAAAATGCCTAAAGGAGGCTTTGACCCCATGGTAAGACTGTGCTAGACCAGTGAAGAGAGAAGTGTGCACTGGAGCAGGTTTGCTGGCAGGACTTCTGACTGTGTGGAAGGGACCCATGCTATAGCAGTTTGTGAACTGCAGCCCATGGAAAAGGGCTCACACTGGAGCATTTCATGGAGAACTGTTTCTTATGAGAGAGTCCTCATGCTGGATCTGGGGAGGGGTGTAGGGAGTCCTCTCTCTGAGGAGGATGGAGTGGCAGAGACAAAATGTGATGAACTGACAACAGCCCCCATTCCCCTGAAACTCTAGGAAGGAGTTAGAGAAATTCAGATGTGAAGTTGATTCCAGAAAGAAAGAAGGAGTGAAGGGAAGGTGTTTTAAGATTTAGTTTTTATTTCTCATTTCTTTTCACAGATTTTATTTGAAATAGATTTCCCCAGATAGGGTCTGTTTTGAACATGATTGTAATTGCTGAGTGATGCGCCTGTCCATTTTTTAAGACACAAACCTCTTCTTGTATTTTCTTTCTTCTGTCCAAATGAGGATAGGATTGATAGAGTAGCTTTGGTGTACACCTGGCATTTGGCCAGGACCAACTCACCATATAAGTGAAGTCAGAAAAGCAAAATGCACTTTATGAAAGTCGAAGTCAACACCACTCTGAACTCTAAATCAAACTGTGAATCTTCTCCATCACAGAGAGAAAAAAAGGAAACTTAGCTAAATCCTCAAAGTAATTCAATTACTTTATCTGGGACTGTCCCACCCCTCAACGCTGTTTTAAATGTATATCTAGAGAAATAATCTCTGTCTTCTTTCATAACAAAACCAATGGCCAAAATATATGAAATAAATGTATCAACATAGAAGCAGTCTTCCAAATTTGAGGTCTGTTTCTTTCAGAAAAAGCACTTGCCATCTAAGAATTTTCTATCTCTTCCTAAGGTCTACCTTTCAAATAGATAAGATTCAATTGTCAAATCATCTTTTAGGAGTGTCTTGCTCTATATTTTTAAGCAGTCAGAATTTTCTTGTTTGATTGTTACTTGAAGTTACTCAGGAAATGTTATATAACAGACTTGAAAGGTTCAAATAATGTGTTTGATAATACCTTTGGGAATTCAGTTAAAATAAGAAGCTGTTAATTAGTAGAAGCATGGAATAATTTTTTAATTCCTAGAGAAATTTCTACATTCTGCCATTTAAAAAATTTAATTTAATATCAAATTTGGCAATATCATTCAGTACACTGTCTTATTAAGGGCCAAAAAAACCAGATCTGTGGTACACATTTCTGAGCAGTAGTGTAGATTCAGACTTATCTACAGAATAAATAATGTGCTATCCAGAAAAACAGACAAGGGGAATTGAGCAGCATGATTAAGAAGCTGTAGCATGATCTTTAGACATGTAATATCAGTCATTTGCTTGTCATCTCAGTCCTTTAAAACAGAGTGAATTTCCAACACTGCCTAGTGAGAATAATAAGACAAATAATGCTTTAATACACACAAATTTCAAAGAATTTCAGATTTCAAAGGAATTTCAAAGGAATAAACAAAGGAATAAACAAGACATAAATATTAACAAATGTGTATATATTTTTACAAATCCCATCCTATCCAAATTGGCTTGGCTATTGACCCTTGAAACGTGTCTCCTTGCATATGAGTAGATTTGCCAGTACTTTACTGCTGAACACGCCATGTCTTCCAACTATCCTAACTGACGCAATCTCATTTTTCATCTTCCACATGCAAGTCAGCACCTCTTCCCTGATCTGCTACAGACATTCTCTGGGTCTGAGTGTAAGAATAAGAAATAGTATCATATTCTGTATTTTGAGTACATGCCTTGTTCCTGGGCCCCAGAAGCACAGAGAAAGATTATTTGTGTGTACAAGAAAAAGAACATATGCACCTCACATTAGCTAGTCTAGCTGGAAAAAGCCACAAGCTAGGAGGACACTATGCCAGGTTATCAGAGGGAAATAGGAAGAAATGGCTGAAAAACTGTATACTGAGTACTATGAAAGATTAATTTCCCTAGAAACACCTCACAGCCATTTTCTGTGTTGTTTTGTGGTGTGGTCAAAACTTGCTGAATCTGCCAAAGTCCAGTTTACACACGTCTCAGCCCTGACCTGAATTCTTTTACAGTGATGAGAAAAAAATGTGAGTGATAATTTTCACTATACCTGGAAGAATAGCCCCTGTGCTGAGTGTCATGGCTTTTGCACCTAGGAAAGTGAGCATAAGGATTATACTGGAATCAGAAATGAGGTCCATAGTTCATACTCTTGTATTGAAACTGTACTCATCTGTAGCATTTCAGACCATTCAGATGGAAATAATATAGACTGCTTTTGTTCGAAAAAAAATATTTTTGGTAGTTCCTTGCAAAGATCAGTCTTACTTAAGGAACACTCATATCTAAGAAGTCATTAAAGATATTTTCAGTACCTCCCTTTTTTGTTTTTTTTTTCATCAGCAATATGCTCTGATAACAATCAATTAGACCTAAATTTCTTTTGCAAAACATTTCTCAGGTCCAGGATGGAGCTTCAAGTCTTGGTAAGAACAAAAGTGCCAACCCATCTTCGAGAAACCAAGAATGTGGTCAATGCAGTTCACTCAGTATGCCAAAGATTAGGGCTCCAGTTTCTATTTTAAAGAGTAGAGCACAACCTGTGGGATGACTCTGCCCCTAGATTACTGTGTGGTTTTTCTTGTTCACATTAAAAAAAGAAAAAATAAAAAGATTCTAAAACCAAGACCATGACAGGTATCAAAACAATGCAGAAGGGCATGCCTGCATACCATTAGTCACTGCAAAACTGGGTAGCCTCTTCCACAGTTTTAATTTGAAATGAACCCCAGCCCACATGAATTCCTGAGTTGTGGATGAGAGAGACATATGTGGTCTCTGCTAGAGTTTCTTTTAGCACTTTCCAAATGCAGATGACTTTATTCTATTGCTTGGAGATGTTGCTTAACACTGTAAAATTTTTGAGAAGTACAGCCTAAAAATTTGTCTGTACAGGAGAACTGGTAATCTGAATTTATCAATCAGAGACTTGTGAAAAATGGTGTAAGTAGATTTAAAAAGGTTCTATGCAGCTTTTCAAAAGGTAGTTCAATTTATTTCTTTCAATTTTGAAATAGCACTGAACTAGGAAAGCTGACTAGATATTTTAAATAATTTTCTAATGTTTATTGAGATTTATTTGCCACACTGACTTTGTTTACAGCTTCCATTCGAGTCTGAAGATAAAGTCCCACATATGTACTCATAGAAAATTTGAACAATATAGATAAATGTTTTAATTCATAATTGTGGCAGTGTTCATATATAAACCCACTGAGAAATGGGAAAAAGAAGCTGCCATATTTATCACCTATTTTTAAGAAATAGAGATCAAATTATAAGCAGTCTTCTGCAGCATACCATTTCCCACAGAGCAGTTACCGTTTACTGTGTTTAGAAGAGTTAGTAATGAATTTCTTATTTTGGACTCATCATGTGTTGTTGGAAGAAAGCAAAGTGCTTTTGTTTGCTGCTTTTGACCCTACAAAAAGCCTTGTGGAGGGAGTTCAGAGCTGCCACTTAAGAGATTTCCACCTTGGACAGTGTGTTATAACCTCTTTTGTTAAGGAATGTCATTGATTTTTCCTTTCTGTATAGCAAAAGATCCTGGCAGCATAATTAAACTTGAGTTGCTACCTACTGATATTTGTTAAGAACCATGGAGTAAGTGTCAGTTCAAAATCCTCCACTGTCTTGGACTGGCTTCTCACCAGACTTAAAGACATGTTATAGAAATGCAATGGAAAAGAAGACCCTACATAATCTTCGTGTTGCTGTTCCATGAGAGAGAGAATACATTATTTATTGTGAATCACTCCGCCTGCCCTGGTAGGCGGCCTTTCATAATGTAACCACTTTAAATGAACTGCTCCCCTCCCCTCCTCCCAAAGGTGCCACCAGTTCTTAATGCATACTGACACTCAATTAACACGATAGGCAAATGACCTAAATGCTAGATATGGCCCATTGAAGACAGAATTTTTTTTATACTTGTGAATAATTTATAAAATTTTTTTCTTTTCTGCAATCAAAAGGAAAAGATCTTTGGAAACAATTTTTATGTGTTAAAATTAAAAAGAAGTCAGAGTGGGAACACATACATTGTTGAACAGTTTAGGATCAAGGATATTCTTTTAGAAAATAGTGCTACCTGCCTGCAAGTTGGTAAAATGCAAAGATCACTCGGCTATTAGTATTTCACAGTGATGTTATCTCTTTCTTTTTCTTTGCAATAAAAATTCTATCCTAAAAACCCTAGAATGATGAAAACCATGAAAAATAACCCACCACCAAATTATTCTGGAAATACTTTTGATTTCAATCACTTGGCATTTTCACATGCTATTTTGTGGGAAAATGTCAGAAAAGCTTTCGATCCCAGGATTAGAAGTCAGTACCATACCTAAAATATGTATTTTACATATTGAATTCTTTTGGCTTGCAATCTGTCCTTTTCCTTCCTCTTTATTCCCTCTCCTTGCCCTTTTGTCTCATATAGATGTATGATACTGCCTTTATTGCCACGCTTTAAACGTATCATATTTGTGCATGCTAGAACTTAATAATTCGCTATTATAGCATGCATGCACTACTTTCATATAACTGACAACATGCTTCAAGGGAATCTTTCCAGTGACCTTACCAATTTGTGTAAACAGATCTGGATTTTACAGGTCTCAACAGGTTATTGCAGTGTTACTATTCTGGCTGAATGTAAATACTATCAATCAGTTGATGTCCATTGTAAGTGATTAATCAGACATTAATTTTCTTTTTTTACAGTAACACTTTTTATTCTCTGAACCTCTCCTGGGTAAATTCACCTGGCCTATGAGGCAAAAACTTTTGCTATTGAGATATGCCTTCATTACTGCTTTGCAGACTGGGGTTTTTTTCTCTGCTTCTCTGCAGATAGCTTTTTTCCTAAATATGCATCTGGATCGCATTCAGAATGGACACCTGGGAGAAGAGGTCTTGTCTTCCTCCACAGGCTTCCCATGTAGCCCTAAGCAAGTAATTTAACTGCTCTGTTCATCAGGGAAATGAGAGATGTGAATCTACTTCCATTTCTAGCTTGTCTAGATGGCTACTGGATTTACATATATTCTCTATCCTCATAGCTTGATCAGCACCTCAATATTAATTACAATAGCAAAGACAATGTGGAAAAGAGAGAGTATGAAAATGATTTCTCTGGACAGCTGATTTCCATGTAACCAGGCTCTAGTGTGTAGGTTACAATTCCAACCAAACTCTATTTTGACGGTTCAGTATTCTGAAATCATATTGTCATTTTGCAATTGAAATTACTCACATAGTACAGCAGCTCCTGAAAATTTTCATTCTGCATTGTTGCTGCAGTGAACATAGGTTTGCTTTGCTTAAGATCTTCCCAACTGGCTATCTACAGGGAACTGATGGAAAAATGCAAGTGTCCCTCCCTAAGGCTCCACTGGGAGATGGTGACATTTAGCTCATTAGTGCAGCAGCATGCACTAATTTCAGGTTATCCCCATTGATATCCCATCTGAAGCCATGAATTCATCCCCTGCTACAGCTGCAATGCCATCACAGGTGTGTGCAGTCACAGGCTCTGGAGCAGAACTTATTGTCTTGCCTCAGCATGGATCCTCGTCTCTCAGAGCTGACATCTCTGAATCAGATGCCACCTGCCTTCTCGGTCTTGTTTGGCAGACTGTACAGCTTTAGTAATCAATATCTACAAATTTCATCTAATGAAACTGTGGATAATTTATTGAGAATAGTCTTCCCATTGAAAAGCACCAGCACTGTGTGTTACAGTATCTGTCTGACTACTTCAGATTGTTCCCTTACACTTCTTCAATATTATGTGAGCTTTCTACTGTGTTTTTACAGAGCTTTTACAAATCCAGAGCAACTCCATTCGCATGCACAAACATTTCTCTGGCAGTTGTTTCCCCTCTGATTCTTGGCCTTGAGAAGATGGTCTTTTTCTCTTTCTTTTGTTTTGCAGAACATCATGTCTTACTGACGACTGGTGAAGTGCTTTTAAAACACTTCATGCTGAACAAAATGTGCTAACATGCAGTTTTGGCTATTCATTTGCTTGTAAGGCCAGGGCTATAGGCCAGTTGGGCTAGTAAAATCTTGTTATTTTGAGGCTACTGACAAAAAAGTGTGGAAAAGTCAGGAAGGCAGTGTTTATTTATAGAGATGGGTGTTATGACATTCGCTCTTCTTATTGTTTTTTTCTTTGTATTTCTGAAATTAAAGTGTGATGTGTATTTCTCCTATCAGATAGCACTTGGTGAGCATTCTGGTAAAACTTCCATGATGGACACTGTCCAGGCAGCAGCCATCAGTGTTTTACAGGCTCAGGCAGCCTGAGATAAACCCTAGTTTCTAGCTTTGGCTGTCTCCATGGGTACCCCTTCTAGGGCTCCAGCATCATCTGTATCTCTTTGGAGAACTGGCTGGTCTCAATTCAACCAAAGTACCATCCAAGAGCTGACTTTCTCTGCAGGACACTTAAAAATAAAATAGTAGGAAAATCAGTTTGAGCATCTTAAGGTTTTTCATAGTTCTTTTGGAGCATAAGAGCTTGCTGGCAATGAAACATAAGCATGCCAGGCTCAAAAGACTGATTTGATGCATCTTGATGCCGTAATTTGCACTGACTCTTCCTGACTCTGTAATGCCTACAGTGCTTACCCTTGCTCCTCTACAATACTCCCCTGCATGCAGCAGCATCACGTGGGGTGAAGTCTGCACTCTGAGTATCTTCACATTCCAATTCAGCACCACTGCCTCTACCTCACCACCACATGCATCTGGGACAACCTTTCCTGACCCTGCAGCCACCAACCAAACTGAAATTCTCCTGAGGTGGCCCTCAAACTCCCTGGGAAATCATGTTGTCTCCTGAAGGCAGGAGATCATACCTGGCATCCAGTTATGTCAGTGCTGCAGAATTTAATTTTCAGTACTGCAAGTAAAAATCATATTGCCCTCCTTTTTGAGATGGCAACATCTGCTTTTGCCTTTGAAAAGCTCTTAGTGAGCTTTGGGCCATTTTATAACTTGTGCTGACATCCTTATTTTTCCTAGGATCTTAAACACACTCATATGTAGAGGTCTGCTCTGATGAATGCTCTGTATGTCAGAGCTCTGCATTGTATGCATTTTTATTTCTTAGGAATGCGAGACAGACAAAGCAATTTGCAAACTTAAAAGTGAGTATTCCTTGGGTATTATGAGAAAGCAACAGATCTAACTTGACTTTAGAACATCTCTACACAAACAATATACTCTTTGTAAAGATTTTTTTATCCCACTTAAACAATTTGGGATTATGAAAACATTGTCTCCTTCTGTTTCTTCTTCCCCACATATTTTCTTTTCCCGAGCATAGATCCTCTTTTCACCAGAAGATCTACAGCTGTTATTCCATAATTATTCATATTGCTTGAGTAACTCCCATGATAAGCAATGACTTCTAAGGAAAGGGCTGGTTAACATTCATTTCAGGGACTGTGGTATCCTGGAGGACTGGCATAAAGGATTCCCATTACCAGAGTATTGGATAACCTTTTCATTTTAACCTTTATTGGATAACCTTTTCATTTTATAAATGTATGAGGGTTGAGAGAAGGAATTATCTGAAATGAGGTTTCAGACAGGTCCATTTAAAAGTTATTATGGGAGTATATTTGCATGGAACTGTTATAACAGTCTGATTAAGTTTAGCTTTGTTTTCTTCGTAATTACTTCCTCTTCAGTCCTAGAAGAGGGTTATCCATTCCATTTTGCCATTCTGTTCTTAGCAATTGTTATAATTCTTTAAAAAATGCTTTAATCCCCTATGTCACCTCTTTGCAGATCTTGTTTTGTGAGGGACATGAGTTATGGAAATTGTGTGTTAAGGAAAGCAGAGATCATGTGAGAGCTGACCTGTGCTTGCAAAGATAACTAAGTCTAACAGCCTCATGAGGTTACTAAATAAAGCAATATAGTTTCAGGGAACTGGAATGTATCCTCATCACATGCCAGAAGTTAGTTGGGCTGGTCTGTTTTCATAAACAAGCTATCCTGATGATAGAACTCCAAATTTGCCATTAAAGCTTATCATAGCTTATTTCAGCTTGTATTGATTACTCTCACCTTAGGAACAGGATCAATAAGGACTCTATAAAACATAGACATCAGCGTGTGAACTGCTTTGCAAGTCTTAAGGCATGCTAATGCCCAAATGAAGTTTCTTTATTAGGTTGCTCAATGGAGCAGTAATTTCAACAGTAAGTGGCAATTGCAGAGACATGGTGGGACATTTCACATGACTGGAATGTGGTCATGAATGGCTGTGTCCTTCTCAGGAACAATAGGCCAGCAAAGCAGGATGGTAGAGTTGCACTTTATGTGAGGAAGCAACTAGACCATATCAAGTAGTGTCCTTGGGTCGATGAAGACAGTTTGTGGGTGAGAACCAAGGGGTAGGCTGGCATGGGTGATACCACTGTGGAGATCTATTACAGGCCACCAGATCAGGATGAGGAAGTCAATGAGGCCTTCTACAGGCAGCTGAGAGCAGCCCTGAAAGTACAGGCGCTGGTCATTGTGGGAGATTTTAGCTACCCTGTTATTTCCTGGAAGGCCCACTCAGCCAGCCATCCACAGTCCAAGAGGTTCCTCCAGTGCATTGACGACAACTTCCTTATGCAAATGGTGGATGAGCCAACCAGGAGAGGGGCACTGCTGGATCTTATCCTCACTAACAAGGAGGGTCTGGTTGAAGCAGTGAAGGCTGAGGGCAGCCTTAGTTGAAGCCACCATGAGATGGTAGAGTTTAGGATCTCATGTGTCAGGAACAGGATACCAAGAAGAATCACTACCCTGGACTTCAGTAGGGCTAATTCTGCCCTTTTCAGGAAATTGCTAGGTGAAATCCTGCGGACTGGGGTACTAGAAGGTAAGGGGGTCCAAGATAGCTGGTTAGCTTTTAAGACTCCTTCCAAGCTCAAGATCAGAGCATACCAACAGGTAGGAAGTCAAGAAAGTAAGCCAGGAGTGCTGCCTGGTTAAACAGGGAGCTGTTGGGTAAACTGAAGTGGAAGGGTAGAGTCTACAGGTCATGGAAGGAGGGACTGACCTCTTGGGAGGAATATAAGACTGTTGTCAGAGGATATAGGGAGACAACTGTGAAAGCTAAGGCCTCCTTAGAATTAAACTTTCCAAAAGATACAACAGAAAGAGCTTGTTTAAGTATATTGCAAGTAAAGCACCATAGGCAATGTGGGCCTTCTGATGAATGAGGTGGGTGCACTGGTGACAGAAGATACAAAGAAGGCAGAGTTACTGAAAGCATTCTTTGTCTCTGGAGGCTGTCCTGAGGAGCATCACAACTCTCAGACCCCAGAGGAGGTCAGGATAAAGGAGGAATGTGCCTTGGTTGATGAGGGCCGGGTTAGGGACCAATTAACCAATCTGGATGTTCACAAATCCATGGGTCCTGATGGGATACACCCAAGGGTGCTGAGGGAGCTGGCTGAAGTCATTACTAGGCTACTCTCCATCATCTTTGGTAAGTCATGGGAAAGAGTAGAAGTGCCTGAGGAGAGGAGGAAAGCAAATGTCACTCCAGTCTTCAAAAATGGCAAGGAGGACCCAGTTAACTGGTCAGCCTCACCTCCATCCCTGGAAAGGTGATAAGGCAACTCCTGCATTCCAGGTTGCACCCATTGCCCCGAATCCTATATCAGAAATCACTGAGAAGAGCCTGGCTCCATCCCTCTGACACTCACAGTTTACATATTTATAAACATCAATAAGGTCACCCCTCAGTCTCCTCGTCTCCAAGCTAAAGTGATCCAGCTCCCTCAGCTGTTCCTCATAAAGGAGATGCTCCAGACCCTTCATCATCTTTGTGGCTCTTGGCTGAACTCTCTCCAGTAGTTCCACGTCCTTGAACTGAGGCCTCCAGAACTGGACACAATACACCAGATGTGGTATCACCAGGGCAGAGTACAGGGGGAGGAGAACTCATACTTTGATTATAAGTGTATCTGTTCTGTTTAGTTCCCATTTCAATGTTTCTTTAGTGTATTCAATAACGTTATATAATTTATTTTAAAATGTGTGCATCTGCATTGGAGTTGCACAATCAAAGGCTGTGATTTGTTCTGGGGGTGATTTTTTAGGGAAACACAATGATTTTCCTTTTCACTTTGCAATGCAGAAGATCCATCCAGAGTAAGGGATGCTATCTTCTGCTTTGGGAACAATGCTTCGGTAGATTCTTGGCTGATTCTCATATAAGTTCTTTTGTTTTATAACAAGATTTTTGCAAAATACTTTGATTCGAAAAATGGGGTCTGATCTCTATAGCTGGGGAAGAAATACTCACAAAATAGGAAAATATTTGGTAAATGTGATTATCAGAGTAAGTAGCTGAAATTAGACACTCTTGCACCAGTGCCAACATCAAGCTGTTTCCTATCTGTTGAATAGTGATTTGTGATGGCATGAGAACTACTCCATGGATAATGCAGTTGTTTTTCATAGATTGAACTAAAAATGTTCATTCAATTAATTTCCAATATGAAGTAAACTGGAATTAAAATTAATTAAATCTTTCAACTTTTTACTGCTCATGGTCAGTTGGCTAGCCAAGGATTAACAGATGCAAGACATTCCAGCTGGCTCCAGTCTTAGTAAGCAGAAGCAACCACTAGTAATTTCCCAGATTAAAGAAGCCTTTCTAACTACTCACTGCCCTCTGTATGGTATTGAAGGATCTATACCATGAATGTGAGAAAACCTGGAAGGCAGATCAGGAATCAGCTGGATCGTTAGCTCTCACTTCTGCTTGAGTAACCAACCAGACTTTTCATGCCAATGAGCTGTGAAGAGAACTGGGTTCATTAGTGTAGCAATTAAAGCTACAGTAAGGAGAATACTTCCCAAAGCTTCCCTGCATTGCAGGGCACATCTGCATTGCAGGCTATTGCTTTTTCTTTGGCTCAATGGAGAGTGAACCACATTTCATAGTTGTAAGCCAAACAGAGAGAGGCACGGAATGGGAGAGGAAGCTTCTGTTTCTGCATCCAGTGAGTGCACTCTAAACAAAGTGCTACTGGAAAGACCATCACTCAGCTACAGGAATATTTCCATTAGTAATCTGCTCTGAAAATACCTATAGATTAGTGGATGAGGGAAAACTAGATGGGAAAATGTCTGCTTTGTGAATCCAAATGGATTTAGGAGCTTCATCACTACTTTGAATGCAGTCAATGCTCTCTCCTTCAGCAACATTGTACTTGACTCACTAAGCAATTGCTGTAGGCAGATGTTATGTCTCCAGAGGAGCAAATGAGAAGGAGTTGGAATACCTCCTAAGGTATTCCATTCTAAGTTGGAAATCTTCAGTGCTTAGAGGAAAAGATAGGGGACATTTAACATCATGATATGATCACGACAACTCCCAGTGTTTCAATATTTGTTGCTGTTTTTTAATGTCCACCTCAGCTGTAAATACTAATAGATCTGTCCTCCCTTGGATCCAGAAGAGTAGCATGTTTGGCTGGGATTCACAAAGGATAGGCTGCTGACAAGGTAGACAGCTCCTCTGCTATCTGAGGAACTTGTAACCTCTCTCTGCAAGAATGAGCTTGTAACCAGTATCTGATAGAATAAGCTTGTAATGAGTATCTTATCCTTCTCTGGAGTCTTTCCTTAGCCTAAATGGATTCTGATCACATCCTCCAGCTTTCTGGAAAGTTCTCTGTGCATCAGATGAAAGGCTATGCCTGCCTGCCTATAAACTGAGTTAGGAAAAAAGAGAGGAAGATGAAATTTATGATTTTAGGCAAGATAGGCTGAATAAGATGGAAATGAATGAGATGTGTTGGAATCAGACCTGTTGGGTTCCTTCAAGGTGAAAAGCAAAAGAATAATTTATTTGCATCACTATGGATACGAACAATAATAGTTCCTTCTAATCCATTATGCTTATAGCTGTTGAAAAATCACTGACTGCTTATTCCCTTCTGTGAATATCTTCATGGAATTTCTTCCCAGAATATCACATTGTGTGATGAAATCACCTGCAATAAAATGGTGCTAGATGTTCTAAGAGTGAGGTTGTGCAATGAATCTCTGTATGATACGCAATTCAAGCTGTATGATTTTGGGGAGACTTTCACATCTGTGTGGCATTCTTCAGAATAATTGTTATAAAAAATAAATACAGAAAGAATGCTTTTTTTGTAAGCTTGCCATAGCTGACTTCTCATTTGGAAAGAAGTCATACTTTCTATACTTATTTGGCCTTTTCAAATGTTGAGCTGATTTTGGTAGGCTTTTTAGATCTTCTTGTTTTAATGAGACAAGAATATGGTATCGTCTGGTACAGTAACTGAAGTCCTAATATAAAATGCTTTAAAAAATATATATATGTAACAGCTGTAGAGTACTAACGATGCTTTTGATACCTAATGCATTTTCTCTTAATTCAGGTCTGTTTCAATTAAATGGTTAGAAATCTGAACTTCAGAACTGAACTGAACCCTACAGGAAGGAGCAAGTATGGAAAAAGAGAGACTGTTTACCCATGTGTGCTTGAAAACACTGCAAGTCAGAGACAAGATGGGTCTGCTCAACAGGGAATATCATAAAAATATTTTATGAAGTATGCTTCCAGGGAAAGAAGCTTGGATGAAATGACTAGTATCAGTGATTTTTTCAGAAATTTGCTAGTGACAAGTGATAATTAGGTGATTTATAGTCAAAGCATGTGTGTGCTCTGAGTCCAGGATTGCACCAATTTTCCTTTTCTTCCTTTTATTGATTTAATGTTGGAGGAGGTTCCAGAAGTCTGTTTTCAATTCTGTTTAGGGAGGACTGAATTTTGCTGCTTTAAACTCTGTTTGGTGCCATTTAAAGATTGATATCCATCTGATATCAGATCCTGATTTTGTTGTACTATTTACAGCTAGACACTGATCCATTGAAGCGCCTACTTCCCATACACCTGATAAGAGTTCCACAGTGTTGAGTATGTTCAAACACAGGTAATGAAACAGAAAGATAGATAATGCTAGGAAAATAAAAGATCTAAGTACAGAGGAAGACACAGCTGACCACATAACTTATCACTTGACCCGAAAAAGAAAATTAAAAGATATGAGGCAGCAGAGATCCCTTCTTATATGTACCAATAAATGTAATTTGTTTTCACAAAATCCAGTTGCTCTCATAGATCTCTTAATGATTAGAACAAATAAGCTAGATTCTGAAATATCTGAAGATATTTCTTTAGAAGAAATACACTGGAAAAATTATGAAGAAAGACGGTGTTGAACTTTTCACGAAATACAGTTCTGCATGTATTTATTATTTCCATTGTTAAAGGTAAATTTTAATAATAAAGTAAATAAATAAGAGTTATAATAAAAAAAAAAAAATTAAAGGAGTTGCAATTTCAAAGATTTCATACAAGGATTTCTCCTGGCTGTGGCAAAGTGTAACCTACTTGTCTTCTCAGCCTGCCTGCTGCCTGCAGCAGTCCAAGTAAGCAAGTTGAAAGCCACATGAGGGATACCAGCAGATTCAAGTCTGCCCTTAGGTACACAAATGCACGGAGTTGCAGAGTCCTGACCATGAAATTCACCACACAGAGGCTTGTACTGGACCTTTTGCAATTCCATTTGCAGGTTCTAAATTTCCAAGAAATTTAGACACAAAATATTGACTTCCATAAATACACTTTTACCTCAAGAAGCTTTATCAGAAGCAAGTAAAATGTCTTTTGTATTCAGAGCCATACTAATTCCACAGATTTAGCAACTGAGCCTTTGTTTAAAACAGGCTCTTGACCAAAGGAGGATACATAATTCCCATCCTTCATCATTAAAAGACTTGGAGAGAAAGAAAAATCTCATAGTAACAGAGGTTCAAGATACTATTTCAGTATAACCAGCCTTCTGTTAACAAAGGAATCTCAAGTGACAAAATTAGATCTTCAAAATTCTGGAGCATAAAACATCTCAAACTGTGGTAAACAAGAATTAGCAATATCTGTCTTTGCAGATTGGAAGCATACCAGACAGAAATACACTATATTTAGGATGCCCCAATATCCAACAGTTGCACGAGCTGTTTCCCCACGCTGTCTGTATCCCTCCCTTTGATATTTTGCTTAATCAACTTCAAACTTAGGAAAAATCCTTTTACCATTAAAATCAACAGAAATTTCATGAGGATAACTAGTATTACCTTCAGGCTTTCATCTGCACACCGTGCAACATCACTCAATCCATTCAAAACACTTCTTTGCACAATCCAGTAGGATAATTTTTAGAATTTAGAAACTATGAATATAAAACCAAAGCAACTGCAAAAGTAAGGTGAAAAATGAGAGTATCTATTGTGTGAAAATGTTTTCAATACTAATTGCATTTTTATTTCTATTTCTAACTCTAATCAAGGGATCACAAAAGACTTCTATTTCTGATGAATGATGGAGATTGCTCTCTGAAATGTGGCAGATGTATTTTCTTAATTAGATTCTACTAAGTGTCAGTAACTCATGAATTTGAGCACAGGAAAGTAAACAAGTTATAGAAAATGTTCTAATTACTTACACCAAAAGCCATTGCCTGGAAAGATACAAAAAAGATACTAATGAAACAGCACAGAACAAAAGGCCTGTGAGTTCCAGGGATTGTGTTGAGCTTGGGTATCATCAATTGGGAAATCAATCTGCCAAAACTCTTGGTATGGAAGCTAGATTTTGGTGAGGGACAAATTATGCCATGACTCTGCCTATTCTACTCACTGACCAACTTGAATAAGCATCTGAATCCTGAAAACATTTATCAGGGTTTATTTTCACATCTATGTTTATTCTGTTAGTATTCTTCACTGCTTGTATTTCACTATTTCATCAAAGGACTGTATAGGTGGATATCACTCGCAGAAGAGAATCTAAGAATAGAAATAGCTCTTTTTTCCCTTTTTAAAAAATTTTTCACAAGTAAAGGCTTTAACAGAAATATTTGAAAATTGTTGCAGCTTTTAGTAATATTTATCTGCATAACTGCATCCTCCCAATGTCAAAAAACTATTTTTTTTCATATATCACATACTTTTGTGAATTTTCTACATTTTTCCATGATAGCAGAATGGTCCCAGATCTCTGTATTCAAAGCTTTTGCTGGCTGCATATGTAAAGACAGATGATTGCACTTCCCACTTTGTTTCTTTTCTCCTATTTATAAAAAAACCCAAAAACCCTGAAGTAACACCAAAATAAAAATCTCTCCAGACTAGTTTTTTGGGGCTATATTAATTAATTTTCTTTATAGTACAAGGTAAGGCTCTCTTCTTCCTGAGTAGCATTTTAGAGATTAAAAATCGTTACAAAATTGTAAAGTATTGCAGGCACTCATATAATGACCTATATTATTCCTAAGGTATACCACAAATATGCTGTGTTTTTTTATGGGTTTGGTGAAAGCAATTCATAACTGATAATCTATCAAGAGGCTTGGGAAATTTCTTATTGCTATCTGTAAACCAGGCTAATTTTAATCATGTTTCCCAGGAAATGTTTGTCTCCCAGAGACTTAAAAACATTTTTCCAGGCGTGGCTATAGAATACAGCCATAAGTTAAACATTTCTTGTTTAACACAGGGAATAAAAATATCACCGTGATTGCTGTCTGTATTTTAACCATCCCTGTCAATAGGAATGTCCCTGGAGCAGATACTATGGGATAGTTAGTCCAGGGATGATGCATTTTACAAAGGCACTACTTTTGGTGGTAACCTGTCAATATAAACTCTTCATAAAACAAAATGTTCTTCATACAACAGCATGAAGGTTTGACATTTGGAGTATACAGACAGAAATAATTATTCTGTCTTAGCCAAATGAGAAGCCAGGGGTGCAAATTTCTTCCAGAATGACAAAAGGAAGTCAAAAGACGAGAACTCTGAGAAGGTATTAACTATCAGTGAATGTGGAAGACTACGATATTAGTTGTATGATAGGATGTGTGATGTTGCAATGCAAAAGAAGGAAAGGATATGACTTCTGTTTAAAAAACTATTAAAAACCTCTTCAAAAAAAAAGGACTCAAAAAGAACAAAGAATAATATGCCTAAACATATTGCCTAAATCTATTAATAGGAAACATCAAGAACAAAGGAAATTCTTAAACCCTTGCATATAGTTATATTCTAGAAATTTGGCACTACGCTATTGACAACACAGAAACTGGGATCTTTGCTAAGGGTGAGCATGCAAGATTTTCAAGGAAGATCCTCAAACAATTGTAATTTAATATTGTGTCCACAGGCAGAAAATAAAAAGCATCTTTGGAAGTTTGCAACTCAAAAGGTATAGTGACTCAAAGAATCATTGTCAATGCTTGGCATTGGACAGATCTGCCTCTGACCCTGTACCCGGCTTCCACATCATCACAAGAGGGTAGAGAGCCTTATTCTAATCAGATATGGAGAAATATGAAAAATTGGTGTCTCTTGAAAAACTAGGCAGAGGGTTACATCTAAGTACAATAAATTTATATGTAGAGATAACACATTTTTTCTGAAACAGGACTCCTACAAATGCAAATGATATGAATTTGCATAGCTAGTAACACAGTTTTATAGAGCTGTAAGCTCAGGGAAAATGTAGCAGAAAACTTAATGGAAGCATTTAATAAAGAACAATGAGCAGTCACCATAAATCTAAGGAGGAAAGGACAGTAGAGAAATATATGCTGCAGCTCACTCAGTATAGGAAGGATTCCTAAACTGCTGGACATTTAGCATAATGCTGAAAAGCATATAATTAACCACACACATCCTTACAAATCACTGGCAAGTTTAACTTCTGTTGCAAAGGAGTTTTGAAAACTTTGGTTGGATTTGCAAGGTATCTGGGTGCTGAAAGTAGGTGTTTTAGATGCATGCGTATCAGGATGGTAGGCATCTCATTGCAATTTGTAAAATAAAACATCAGGAGTGGCACAAGTTCAGATGTGGTCACCAGCTATCCTTTTATTTCTTTCACGCATGGAGGAAATCTTTGTTACTCATGTTGCCTTCTCTGTGCAGAGATGTATTCTGCCTTTTTTTGTGGGGGAGAAGAGGCAGATCTAACCTCTGTCAACAAGGAAACCCATGTAGTTTCCTAGAAGAAACTTCACATACAGCTTTGAAAACTGGTGATGGGAGTGCAACACTCCTGTGATAACCTTTTACAGTATCAGAATATTGTAAGGATTTATTTTAAACTATAATGAAAAAGGTATAAAATTAATTATTCTATGAACCACAGACAATATTTTTTGTTTAATCCTGTTATCATTAGTAATTTCTTCTGAGTTTGCTAGATGTTGGTGATTGTTGTGTGTATGTGAAGTGCTTTCTTAATCTGGGTTAGAAGTACAGATGTGAATACACAATTACTAAATAATATTTTTTAAATTGAAAAGTATGTATCTGATTTCAAAGAAACATCTTGTAAATTCACTATCATTACAAACCGTAGTACTTACGGAATTTTTTTGCTAGTAGTTACTAAATCCTTGAACTTATTTAGGGTATCTGAATATACATAGCCAGTGTTTCAACACAGTAATCATCGAGTCAATGATTGGTATCACTGAAAGACATTTGATCCTGAACATGTGAAATTATCCCTAGGTTCAAGACAAATTTGAATGAGGTTCAACATTAATCTCTTTGCTTAAGTTACTCTACAGGGCAAGAAATCAAAGGAAATAATCAAAATATTGATAAACTGGAAACAGGTTTGTTGCTATTATGTCAAACGTTTATACTGTGATAAAGGAGTTGGATTTCCTGATGGTCTACAATGGTACACCACCATCAAATCTTACATGGCAAAAAGGCCTTTGTCCCTATTTTATCACACTGGGCAAGGTCTAAAATTGGTAGCTTTTCATTCACAATATCCCAGATAAGACAGGGCAGTCAGTTCTTCTGAAGTCTTTCAACTGAAAGGGTTGATTTCCCTGCTTAAGACGAACTCATTTCCTGTCACCACTCTTGGTCCAGCAGTTTGGGTTCCGACAAACTACACATCTGCCTTTTTAAGCATTCATCTTTTGGGAGGGGAAGATACTTTTAAAGAGAAAATATGCAATGCACTTTTATTCTGGTAATAAAATGAAATGGCAGTGGTTTTTTTTGCTTTTCCTTATATTATAAAGAGTGATATATTAATTTTCCTGCCAAAAGAAGCATCATGTGAAGTAGACTGATCTATTTTTAAGGATCACATACTTACTACCATTCTGCTTTGGAAGCTGTACAAACATTAAAGCTTTTATTATTGTTATTAGCAGAATACTGAGAATGCACATTGGCAAAACAATTAGCAACCATGTTTGGTGTTACAAACCAGGTGTTTGTAACTGTGTTGTGTGCATTGGAAGTGAATTTGGCACATTACAGTAGGTATCTTTGATAGTGAAGGAATGGATATGCCCACTTTATATATTTTCTACAGTGATGTAGAAAAATTATACATAAGTGATATAATTTCTGATATTACATAGGTCACCAGGCAGATTTGCAAATGTGTTATTTAGCTATACAAAATAAACACCTTGGAATAAGTCAGTATCTTTTATGAGGCATAAAACATAAAAAACCCTAGCTTTCCATGGGTCTTCATATTAATTCATAATCTTTTGGGGAAAAAATATTCTAGGGTTTTGTTCTGAATATGACCATTTGCTTTATAAACAAGATGTTGGTAACTGGGGACAGCCAGAAGCCATTTCTCAAGTAAACATGCAAGCTGGGAAAAGGATCAGAAGGAGTAAAAAGGGTTATAATGTCCAGCTGCTCATTATCCAAGCTGACCATATTGTGTGCCTTTCCCTAACGTCACTTCCCACAAATTGATTGTAAACCTTGACCTTAAATTTTCCCATTCTCTGTTCCCTCAAGGAAAAGTGTTTCACTACCTCCTTTCTATGATGCATAGAAATGTTTCTCTATCTGCCTGCCTAAATGCAATGTACTCACGTTATAGATATTCTCAGAAATGGCCCCATAAGTACAATTGGTTTTGGATCCCCAATGATTCTGGCTGTGCTGTGTGTGTCTGACGGCAGTAGTGTCATAACATCATGAACAGTGTCTTTCCACATTGCAAAGGCCAAAATAGGTTTGGCAGTTTATTTGTTTGTCTGCCTGACATCTGTGCACATCTACAGAGCTGTCAAGGTTCATGGAGGACAGGTACGGATGCATTTTCCATTGTTATTTTGGAGCAGTCCCTGACATGCACAGCCTCTGAGACAAACCACCTCTGAGAAAATAACCCTACTACATGCTATTGCTTTGATGGCATGATTTAACTTTCAAGCACTTATTAAAAGATAAATTTAAGAGTTTAAAAGTGAACTGATGACATATATCAGCAACTTAATTTAGCAACTGACTTTGTTTCTGCAAGGGTTTTATTTTGTGTCTTACCTGAACTATATCTTCAGAGTTCCATTGTTCTATCTTTATGGCCAGCAATTGCCATTTATCTTGTGAATAGCTCTGTTTTTGTGTGTATTTTTGTGGTATATCTGACTTCCTGTTCGTTTTTTTTTTAATCCCAAGTGTCTTCTTTTTGCAGTGTTTACATATTACTCTTCACTATTAGCATTTGAAAGTTTTTCAGCATTAACTTTTACATAGAATCATAGGTCATTTATCTTAGAATGCATACTGAGAAATAATCAACTGTAGCATCACTTTATTGATGGCGTTTTGAAAGTCTTCCAGGAAAACTCTTTGCCTTGTCATGTAGTTAATTCTGATTGGATTGATTTATGCTAAAAATATTTCCATGGGTTCCACAAAAACTGTATTTTATTGGCTGGAGTCTTATTATCTTTCATTAGCAGTAATAATAAAAAAATATATGATGTTGCTTATGAAAATACTATAGACATGAGCACAATTGTTCAGATAAGCACAATGGAGCCATTAATATGACATTGTAGTGATGTCAAACACCACTCACAAAACAGGAATATTCAGCTATACTGCCATGCAGATTCAACAGAGTGAAGCCTTGTTTGTGAAAAGAAAAATATTGAACACAACAACTGCCTAATTACAGAGCAAAAGTAATTTCAAATTAAGAGAATCAATCAATTTTTTGAAACAGGGGAACATAGTAAAATATTGCATTATTCCTGACTTTCTTATATGTAAATTTTTTAGTCCCTTAGCAAAAAAATTTCCAGAGGCGAGACAGATCTTTATTAGTCCTAGGTTAAAGTTTCATGCTTTAGACAATGCATACTAATGAACTCCATAAAAAAAAAAGCTATATGCTAAAGCAAATGTATGCAGGAAAGCTTCAAATGTTTTACTAGAATAAAAGTACTATTGTATTTAAAAATCTAGAGACATCTTTGGGGAGATGAACCTGTGTCAGATGTGAAAAGAAGCAAAATTATTAAATATTTTCAAGTATTTAATGAAACCTCTCATCTGGAACAGGCTTGCTAAATTATTTATTGAAAATCTAATTAGTAAGTGTAGCTCTTAGAGCTTGCATTTACAGTTTCTGACTTGACCATATATACCTCATATAACAGGATATCAGAAGAATTGCAAAGATTGCAGAAATTACTAGGAGGTATTAAAGCAGAGTTGTCATCTGTCCATGTAATAACAAATGCTTAATTTTTCTTTCATTTACATAATAAGGCAAGCAATAAATTTCATAATTTAAGAAACCAAAAAAATATTGTTTTTCCTGTTCCATGAAACCTCAGGCTTTTCCAATTCATGAACCATAAAGTGCCCGCAAGAAACAATATTAGGCACCACTGAGATGGTTTTCTCTCCCATTTACTGGCATTTTGACATAAAGTAGGGTTTTTCTAATTAGATAGTGTTGGCAGAAGTTTTTCATGTTCTGAAAGTAAAATGGATATTTATTTATTTGTATTAAAATTATTCAATTCATGCAGACAAATTAGCTTTTACTGGTGATGGATTTGATCTTCTAAAAGATACTGTGCTACATGCAGTACCAATAAAAGGAAGAATAAAACTATTATTAGTCATGACACCTGGAACCATCTAGTGCTGCGTCATAGAGGTTTACAGCTAGGCTTAAACAAGGTCATTTTCCTCATGAAAACTGGACTTGATATGTTGCTTTTTCTACACCTTTTAATTACTTCCTGAGGAAAAAAGTTTTTATGTCTATGTAGGTGTGTGACTACAAGTGTAAGAGAGAGACAAAGAGAAAGGGAGGGAAAAAGTACAAAAAGTAACGATTAATTGGAAGAAATATACTTGTCAGATGTGAGTTCTGGTAAAGGTAGAAAAGCCAAAATGGACAACTGTTAGTTTTTTCTGTATTCTGATGGAGGCATCATTTAAGACATAAATTAACAGTGAGAGAATGAGAGAATAGGAAGAAAATAATGGCAGATCATGATTGAAGAAGCTATCACAGCAAAGCATCATTAGTAGTGGTAGGTTATTAGTTCAAGAAAATACTAAATTTCCAAGATTTCCAAGATATCTAGAGCTTATTTACAAATGAGATTTTTTTGTCATTAAGAGTTTATATATTATAATGTTATAATGCCTCACCTTAGTAAACTCCACAAGTTTTACAGTGATTCTTCTCAGAAAAATCAAATACATAATCAAAGAAATGAAACCCTCAAATAATCTGATTTGGATTTTTCCCACAGCTATCAGAAGCCCTTTCACCAGACTAGACTAAAATTTTATAAAAAGGACTTGGGAATTTAAATATTTTCATCTCTTAAAGACTATTATAATAAGAGTTTTGAAACATAATCTCCTTTGGAGCTGTGAGGGGAGACGTCCGTGTTTCCAGAGCCCACTCCTGTGGGTTCCTGTTGAAGAGAAGGGAGCTTGGGCCACTGCAATATGAAAATATAGAAAGATCCTGCAGCACCTAGAAGAAAAATAACTGTCAAAATGTGGAAACAGATTTAAAGGTAGTATATATACACTTTTGAAAGCCAGATTGGAAAACATTAGCATGCTAATGCCAATGGGCTGTGTTACAGGCTAGCTTTTGTTATTATTTCCCTGTTGTTAGCTGCTGTATGTATTTCTTATGCTTACATTTTCTTGTCCTGCTTTTAATATAATTTATCTGTTTTCCTCTCATTTATTTTTTTGTATTAGTCCCAGGAAATACATTAACTTCCCTGGTGGTTTAATATTTCCTCCTCGCTTCAGGAAGATAGTTTCCAATATTTTATACAAAGATTAGAACATTCAGTCAAAGTGCCTGCTTTGCTTGTATTTACTAAAGAACAGTATTTATCTTGCCTGTACAGAGCTGGCAGCTTTTCCTAGGAACTTATCTTCCATTTGGGAAATCTAAAACTCTAGTACAATAAATGCAGTAACAGCCACCACAAAACCTGAGCAAGACGGACCGATATCATGTTAGGGAAAATTATAAGAAGCCAAGAAGCCAGGTATTGTTTTTATCTTATGGAGACAGGTTGTGGACATTAACAGCTTCTAAATCCCACTGAAACATCATTATGTCCATTTAGTTACACTAGCTCTCTTTGCATTCCCTTCAGAAATGCAGTAAACTAGATAGTAAAATATCTATTCTTCCATGTGCTGGGGAAATGTAAGCAAGAAAGAGAGAGCTGATGGTTATTAGCAATAGTATTGCCATTTAAGAATTCAAGAGTCTCTCTGAGGAGCTGAACCCATGTCAAATATGAAAGGAAAGGCGTTTGTGAAATAATTTCATTCTTATAATGAAATCGCTGACATGAAATCTCAGTTGCTGAATTATTTAGAGGAGGGGAAAGTAGCAAGTAAATTTCTCTCTTGGAATCTGCTTTTGCCCTTCTGAAATCATTGCTTCTGCATTTTCTGCTTGCATATTTTTATCTGGAAGGTTTTTACATCTACAAATTTCAGACAGGCATTCACCTTGTATAGGTTTTCAAGAACTTCTTTTATAAGGTAAATAATTCAGTATGAAATAATTAAGAAAACTGACAGATTAAGCTCAGGATGCAACACTCAACAGTAGCAACCAATGAATGCTTTGGGGGACGTGTGTTCTCTGGAAAGAACATCGGTAAGTAGTCTCCTATTGATCAATGTAGGAATCTCAGCTAAAGTTCTCTCTGAATTCACATGGACTTTGCTTTCAAAAGAGGGTTTAGTCCAGGTCCTGACTAAAGTGGGCTGAAATGTCAGTGCAGAGTTCATGTTCTTAAATACCTGTTTATTTTTCAGATGCTTGTTTCACATAGATATTGTCCAAGTGTGGTTTAGAATCTGAGTTTGTTGGTGGAAATTTGGCTGGAGCACAAACATAGGCTACAGAAGACTTTTCTTCTCTGCTTCTCTGGTTTTTGGGAACCAATTTCACTGCAAAAACATGTTTTATGTTCAGCTGTTTTCCAGAATTACCCTAGAATTTGATCAGAATGATGACAAAATGCCTGTTACTGCAATAGCCCTTTTACACTTAATAGAACACTAAAGTTAGCAATCACTTCTGCCAATGTCTTTGTAAACACATATCGATTGGGCATTTTCCTTCTGTTTTTGTTCAAACATCAGTGTTTATGACTCACTCAATTCTTCCTTATTTTCCTTCACACCATTATGCTAACACATTTCTTCAGTAGGATACTGCAGTCAAATCTGTTTTAATATGATTTTATGTCTCCTATGCAACATTAAACCTTTACATCCTCCCCCCTCAAACTCCCAGCTTTTTCACTTTGATCCCTAATTTCTCATCTCAACTGTCTGCTGGTTGTTACACTGTCTCCATAAAGTCTGATTGCACATCTAACATTGCACATCGTTCATTTTCCCTAGAGGTTATCCATAGGATTTTTGATGGAACTACAACAAATAATGACCAATAAACGCATCTGTAAAGATAATTTAACTGGGACTGAATATTCACAGAAGATGAAAATTAACTCTTGGCATAATTCTAGTAGCTAGGGAGATTTTGCTTGGTATTACTCCAAGTATTCAAAAGAAAATGAAACACTGCCGTGCTAGATTGTAATACATGAATGAATAAGCAGTTGTCATTTCTGATAAGCCACATGTCATAACTATATTAATTATATCAGTAGAAGTTATTCATAATATGCAACTCATCACATACTTTTTTGGAATGTGTTTTTCAAAGGACCTGCAGTGACATTGATAAAACGAACTAAATAGTATAGCCCTAGACTAAAGAGAATGTATAAGATTAAAATATGGAATGCACCTTTTCACTTTGTCAAATTACTTCTCTGGATAATTTGAGAGCAGGGCTGTCAGGAGGAAATAAAAAAATCCACAGATGCTTAGTTTAATATGAAAATCCTTAAGGTTGCCTGCTTTAAATAAGGTAACACCAAATCGCTGTAAATGTTTTATAGGCAAAACTGGAGGAATAGGAAGCGAGAACATCTTCCCTGTAACACCTGGCTTGCTACTCTTTAGTGTGCCCATGTTTTTTCTTCATTAATGAGCATTAGAGGTGAAAGATGTTCCATAAGATTAAAAGGGGGAATGATATTGTGATCTTGTAGAAACATTGCAGGGATGGAAATAAGTAATCCTCATCTATCAGAGATGGTGGAGACCCATAAAATGTGCTTTATTTATGAGACAGATAGAGATAACACTGCTTAACGATGCTAGAGTCCATGATCAAACTTTTATTCCACAGGATATTTAAAAGGCTATGCTGTTACTTTTATTCAGAGATGAAAAATTCATGGATTAAAATATCTGACAAGGTTCTGGTTCAATTGCTACCTTAGAGCTGATATCATAAAGACTTAGTCATGTAACCAGGTCGAAGTGGAATCATGGCTATGCCAGTTTCAAAACCACTGTTATCAGGATTAGCAATGCAAGTTAATTTAGTGTGATGAAAAGAGGAGAAGGACTTCAATTACCCATTCAAGTTTCTTTTCATACCTCTTTCTTTAGATAAAGATGATGCTGCTGAGGGGAAAAAAACCAATGCATTGCATGAGTTGTCTTTAAACTAAAGAAAAGAATGGAGTACAAAGAAGTGTTTTGAAGAGGAGGTCATAGCAGAGTAGAAGGTTCACCGTGAGATATGACTAGACTGAAAATGTTTCTACTGATATGGAAAGTAAGATAAGCAGACAGGTATAAGAAAGGTGAAAATGTCTGCAATTATCCTAGCCTAGTCAATGAACTGCAAAAGTTCCTGTTGGTATTAGAACCAACAAAAATTTCCCATCCTTACTTTCTTTATATGAAGATTTGTCAATTCAGAAAAATAATATAGAAAGGGATTGGACATGGTGGCCTAGATTTCCTTTCCCAATCCTGTTTGTTTAGGCAGTTGCTGTTTAAATATTTACCTACCTACCAAGTATTTCTTCTTTGTTATGTGAAATTAAAGTTACCTGAGATAATTTTTCATTCTTTTGCTTTAGATGAAGACCTTTTATTGACTCTGAAAAGTTCTCAATACTATAATGAATCTAAAAGGTTTTTGTAGAACTGGGAAATCAGAAGGCATTTATTTTCATCATTGGGAGCATTTTAAATGATAATTTATGGAAATAAAGTTTAAATAGAATGGCTGGGGTTGGAAGGGACCTCCAAAGATCATTCATGTAGTTCAACCCCTTTGCTAGAGCAGGGTCACCTACAGCAGATTGGACAGGAACATATGCAGGCAGGTGTTCAGCATCTCCAGGTGAGGAGACTCCATCACCTCTCTCAGCAGTCTGCTCTAATGTGGTTCAATTTTTCTCTTGTTATTTACCTAATGTGTTGTGAACATGAGAGAGAGAGAGATTATTTATGAACAGTTTCTTAACTTGGTGTGCATCTTCACATCACCACTTGGCTTTCTCACAGAATCTTATGTAAGGATACATAAGGAGGTTGTTCATGTAGACCAGTCAACGCTTTGTGATTTATTATCTCTTTTACATCTAAGAGATACACCAAATTAATACAGTACAGCAACTGCCTCACACCCTGGTTTAATAATTTTTGATGTTGTATGAAGTCATAGTAACAAAAATTTTAAATTCAATATCTGTTGGCTTTCTCACAGCACACTAAGTTGGTGATGATTTTTAGCTCCTAGCTGAAATCCAGGACACAAGTTCTACTTCCCCTTTTTTCTCCATGAACTGAATGTTTTTCAGATGCTCTGGTCTAAGAACATTGACATTTCCAGCTGCAAATCTGATCTGATGTGTCAGCCCAAAGTGTAGATCTGCCTTTGCTACTAAACTAGTGGCATAAATTAATTTTTTATGAGTGAAAAAAAATCTGTATTTGTAAAATGAGATTCATCACAGCCTAAAGGAGCTAAGAAGAAACATGCCCTAAAACTACCTATATATCTAATTACAAGAACCTCTGGCAATGGGGCCAGAGTCAGAAATCTACAGTTTAGGTATCTTAAGTGAGGTTATTCTAAACACGTTCTATGATGCTGGCAGCACTGACATCTCTAAAAGTAAGCAGACCATGTCCATAGCTTTCCTGTTCATTATAGCCTAAAGTAAACAATAATTAGCCTCTGAGACCCAGAGCTTTGTCATTCTCTTTAGTATTAATATATTACATCAGGCTGCACAACTGCTTGTATCAAATTTACATTTATATGTTTATACTAGAATTCAGCACTTAATGCAGTTTCAGTGCGTGACACAGAACATTACTCAAATTTATTCTCCAGTCTATTTCTGCTAATCCTCTGTATAACACATACTGTATATTCTATAGTATTCCTAAAGGCAACTTAATTTTATAATTCTCTAAGCATTTTCATTCTAACCTAATACTTCTCCTTCAATTGCTTTACTTTACTGAATATTGTCTTTTGAGTTTAGATTTGAGTCTCACTGAGCTTTTTGTTGTAGTTATTCTGAAAGACTTGGGTATTTTCATGCAAGTAAAGAAAAATAACAGACATTCTACTAATTGGAGAAAAAAACCTTATCCCATTATTGAATAAACTCTTACTATGCCTTAACAGAACATGGATGCAGGGGTCATTTGGATAATTAATGTTGTCTCTCAATGATGCTGAGAGATTCAGGGGCTGCATTAGATTTCAGAAAGAGACTGCACCAAAAATCTTTCACCTGATTAGGAAAGATGTGCTATTTCATTTGGCAAAAAGAGGCAGCAACAATGTAAGTGGAGAGTAAATGAACAGAAGTTTACACCGTTGAAGAAAATAGACAAAAAGTGATTTAGATAAATCTGCCTTGTCACTTCAACACAAAGGGATGGGAGAACTGGAAACCTTCAAGTGACAGTTTCTATCAACCAAAGCAATAGCATAATCTCATTAAAAGGAGTGGTATGAGAAGATGCAAAACTGCCCAGGGGCTTCTAACTGTTCTAGTACTATTCATTCACCCTTTATTTGACACCACCATTAGGGAGCCTAATGGACTATATCACATGATTAGGCATATGGCAAGATTGTTAGTAACTGGAGTGTGATACATAGCAATGGGCTATATTGTTTGTGTGCTTACATCTACAAGGAAGCCAGTGCTGAACACTTATTCACTGTATGTTACAAATATAAAGGCTGAGGACATGGGGCTGCCAGAGAAAAACGTTAGGGTGGAAACACTTTCCTGAGGCCCTGGAAGTGGAAACATTAGCTTCTTGTTTAATCACACAGCATGGAGAGTTATTTGATAATACCAGCTGGAGGCTATGCTTAGATCATGTTCCTTCAGAAAACTGTCTGGAAGGCTATGCCAGACAGCAGTGCCATTAAATATATATAACAAATGCTCCAACAAATTAGGTAATTAATTGAAATTCATTACTATAGGAGAGACCATTTGATAATACTATTCTTCTTATGGTAGATTAGGTTTGATGATGTTGTATTACGATATTCTTTCCGAGCCATTAAGACCTATTACTGACTTTAGAGAAAACATACTTAAAAGAGGCATTTTTTAATAATCATGTTTCAAATACATTTCTGAAGTGATAAAGACATTAATAATGTTTAATTTGTTTTTGCTTCTTCTATAAAATAAATGTCAAATTTACATGACTGAAGGCAAATCAATAAAAATCTTGCTGTGGAATTTTTAAAAAATGGAAGTCCTCCTCTCCCTCTCCCACCCCATACACACCCCGTCCCCTCCACAATTCCCATTTTTATCAGACTAGCCTTTGTGCCTGTCTGGACTATGAGCAGGTTGCAGGTTTAACTAGCCATATGTTTTTGCTGTAGTAACATAATTCTAACCACTAAAATAGGGTCATCTAACCCCTACAGCCATAATTATAAACTCCCTAACTGCACTTAACATTTGTTTTCTGGCTTTTGTAATTAATTCAAATAACGATGTCTGGAATGAAAAAAAGGGCTTGATAATGTTTTTGATGCTCATCTCTGTGCTGCAGGCTTTGAAGCTGTGTCTCCGTTGGGGAAGGTCTAGGGCTGTTTATTCTGCAGAGCGGAGAAGCAATTGTACTCCTTTGGGAAAAAGCAAGGTAGGCTGCCAGCACTGCTGGCAGACAAGTTAGAAGGCCAGACTCTGGCAAAAGAGCAGCCTCTACTTTTTCTTCTTAAAGAAGTTGCTGACATTTCCAATCTGCTGAGAAAGAGAGCAAAAAATGGTATAATTTTGGACATACAATCATTAAATTCTGAACATGAAAAGACAGAAACTGTGCAGAAAAATGGCTGTTATCCTTTAGATGCTATTGTTTGTTGAGGGATACTGCTTGGAGAATTTCATTCTTCTTTCAGAGAAAGTTAATGTCATTTCCTGCCATAAGTTTTCATCTGATAGACATTCAAGTAATAAATAATTAAGAGGTCATGTATGCCTTCAAATTTCTGAAGTGCAGCATCTGTAGGGATTTTAGTTAGGAATATAGCATAGTAAAGCAGTGAAAATTATTCTCCTGAAAGTGAAAAATGGACTCTTTCCATAACCAATGGACAGGAGCAATCAATATTAAATTTAAAGAACAAAAATCAATAGCAATTGAACACATGGCTCCCATTTTGCGCAGGTTATCCTACTACTGTCCTTTCTCATACTGGAAAACTCTGGTGTGTCTTATGTAAATTCTCTTCCATCAGTAAAGATCAATTCCCTTCATTAGTCATATTATTGGGACACTGTGGATATGGATTGTGAAAAAGATGGAAAAAAACATGCAAACTATTGTCTCCATTTCTGCCATAAATTATGAATGAGGAGTGTTCATATCTGTTGCAGCAGTCATGCTCCTTAGAAAAAGATGGATCCCTTCATAATAGTGTAGTATAAATGCCCTCCTGTTTAAGTTTGTTTTTACTGGAATATTGTCCCAATGTCATCAAAGTATAAATTACTTACCAATAATTTAAAAAATATTATGATAATATTTAAAACATTATTAAATTGCTGAATAACCTCAACTCCCTCTGATAAAACAGAGTTAAAGAAGGATCTTACAATGACAAATTACTGAGCAATGAAATATGATGAAAAAGAATACATTTCATAAAGATGACTAGTCCCTACTGTATATAGAAAAAGAGAGAAATTGGAAGTAGTAATTAAATTTGCCTAGGAATTTTCTTCTGAATCTTGACTTGCGTGCAGAAATGTTTTCAGTGAATATATGTAACTGAGATTTACAGTAAGAAATTAGTCATATTTGCAATGCAGTCCAATGAAAATGATGAGCTGTAAATGATTCTGCAGGTTTTATGAGCTTTCTTTGCTATACTTCATCACCACAGTGAAAATTTCTAATTCACATGTAGATCTAATTCACATGAAATGAAGCTAATAGTATGGCTTCATAAACAATTATTGCAAATGTGATAAGTTTTCCCCTCCATAAAGACAACACTGTGTGTATTTTTCCCTTAAATATCCTTCACTCTAAAGAATTTACAGTTCTTGTCAACTGAAGGAGCAGAGGGTGGACAATTACTTGAACAGCTCATTACAGCTACAATCATGAAAAACAAATTCAGATGCCCATTGCTAGTGAGTGATGGAATCAATCTATCCCAGGGTTAAACTAAAATCCAAACCAGTTCACAAAAGGTTCACTCACGGGTAATTTGTTTTCATCAACATGGTGTCTTCCCAGTGAAACATCTGTTAAAGCATATGTTGCACGAACATAAAAATCTTCTCAACCTTCTGCATAAACAGTTCTTGTCAGGGTAAAGTGGGTCATTATTCATAAAAATGTATAGTTGCCATAATGCCATAAAGAACCTCCAAGAGGGATTTAGAAATTAATTTCTGCCTATGAAATGAAGCCAGAACCTGAAATGACCATTTTCAAATGACCATCTTCTTAGTGACGGTGGTGAGACTCTGGAACAGGTTGTCCAGAGAAATTATATCTGTCCCACCCTTGGATGTGTTTGAGACTGGGCTGGATTGGGCTTTGAGCAACGTGTTCCTGCCCATGACAGGAGGGCTGAAACCAGATGATCTTTAAGGTCAATCCCAACCCAAGACCCTCTGATTCTTTCCATGAGTTATTCAGAAAAATTTCAATTGATAAATATAAAAAAATACATCTAAACATTTTTATATACTTTTTAGCATTTATCTGAAGAGTAGAAGTACAGAAAGGATGTCATGAATGTGTGCAAAACTGTGGTACTAAAAAGTAAGAAATGTGTGAAAATCTTCCTCCAAAGCCCAGTGCAGATGCCTGCTAATTCACCCTTACTGTAAACATTTAAGTGCTGATTCATTATTATTTTTTCCTCATTTTTCCTCTAACCTTTTTCTATCTAACCATACATCTCAATTCACAATTTGTGAAGGCATCCATTAATAATGGATTCCTTTCCTCTGCTTCTTTTCTGTATCATCTTTTAAGGTTCCAATTCTCAGTGACTCTGGCCTTTGCAATGTGTTCAACTCTTAGGATTCCTTTTCAATTTGGGATATTTTTTTCAGTGATAATAAACTTACCAGTCTTCCTGTGATATTGCACTTTTGTAATGAGCAAGCTACTCTCCCTTGCTTTGTGTGTGTCTGACAGAAAGAAATATATGCATCTGTGTTTCATGGTCCACAGCTACCAGATAACTCTCTGCTCTCATTTGTAATAATTTATCTTTTCCTTCTTGGAATGAAGGGAAGAAGTTTTCTAGCCTCACCAAATTCTTGGGCTTCACTTATCATGATGATGGTGTGATTGTGGAGTTTGCTGTTCCTGATCCTTCCTCAGGCTTTGAGTTGCCTCTTCTTTCAAAGAAGCTGGGATTTTGCGTACTTCTGCTGTCAGAATTCAGAAGTTTTGCATATAATTCTGGGTCAAGTGGAAAGAGTGAATTGAAGTTACAAGGGAAATAACAAAAATAATAGCAGAATGGGTAACGTACAGCTGAAAGTATGATTGATAGTAAAGACAGCATCTCATCAGACCAAACCTAAAATCCAGAAGTCATGTTACCATGCTGGCCATTGAAAACATTCTCCTGCCTTTTCTGTAGCAGGCATAAAGGTTAGCATAGAAGAATAGCTTTTGTAGTTTTCCATTTTAAAAATCTTCCTCATTACCTTCCTCAGACACTATTTGGTATGTAATGACAGATTCATGAGAGTTAACAGATTGTGACGGTAATATTCCTTTAGTGACACCAATTAGTTGCTAACATTCTTCATGCTTTATCTGCAATCAGGATGTTGTGTATTTTCTACACTATTATCATTCGTGCTTTTGTCACTCGAAAATAAGACATCAGCAATGGACTTTCCGCAGAATCAATTATTGATGCACCTGGAAAAAGTCCAGATTAAGCTCTTAATGAGAGAAGGAAGATTCCAGAGACACTTGATTTCAAATTCTTGCAAATTAAGGGAACTGAAGGGAAAAAAAAAAGCATGTATTTCTGCGTACTGAATATTTATAACAATATTAGGCTATAGTAGTGCATTCCCTCTAAAACATACAGGGTTATCATTAATGATTAAAGAAGAAATCTCTGTTTTCATTAAAAAGAGGCACAATTTCCACTCTTCATTTTTCAAAGAAATGTTTTAAAATGTGAATCAAGCATAATAAATGGGATGTCACTTGCCTGAGTCCACAGAGACCAAAATAATACCCCTGGCATTGACTAAATGTCCCAGACTGCTCAATACTGTATTACCTTCAAGACACTCTTCTCAAGAAAAGAGGGGCAACTGTGCATGTGTTAGAGAATTCAACAGGTCCTGATCTCAGTCACAGCCAGAGAACCTACTTGCTAGATCTTCTGGGGCCTCTCTGTTGCTGTCCCTACCTCTATGGGATGAAATGCAACAATTGTTGGGTAGAGGAGATTGATGGCTTCCTGCCATGAGAGTTGTGAAAGCCATCCCAGGGGCTATTCTTCTTTGCCAAAGTGGTAGAGGGGGCTATGGTCTAGAGTTCCAGGAACAAAAATATACCTTTATCTACAGAGTATGTCAGAGTATGTATCTGTATTTGCAGACCTAAATAGCAAGTTCCACCATATCCAAAGATGAGAGAAGATAACCCAAAAGATAGAGGAATCTTTCCATGACAAAACTTCTACTGTTGATCAAAAGAATTGAGAAATACAGAAAAACAACTATTGCACAACATATCAGAGCTCATGAAGAAGATACCAAGACAGTGTGCAAGAATTACACCAAATCACATGGATAATAAATACAATAATTTTTATGGTTGCCTAAGGTCCAAATTAGTTTCTGAATAGGAAGCATAAGGTTTTAGCCCAGAACTTTAGCTGGAAAATTACTAGATGACAAAAAATTCTATGATCATGAATTTAGAATTTTTTTTAAATTGCTTTAATTATAATTGGCTTACCACTATAATTTTCCTGCATTTATGTATATATATCTTTACCTAGGCAGATGGGTAAAGATTTCAGAAGTGAACTATTTGCAATAAGTATAACAGAACTGATTCTGTAGGAGAGAATGAGATCTATAGCTTCCATAATGCTGGTAACCTTGCACTGGATGGCAGGTTAGGTACACAAGCAGACTGTGAAATTCTAAAATGAACCTCTATACTGCAAGACATGGGCAGAAAAGGTATAAGTTTCTGTGTCAAATTTGACCTGGGATTAGAGCTTTTGTTACATAGTCCTCTTTCTCTTTCTCCCACCTCTTTCTTAACATAAGATTGTTCAGATTTTCCAGGGGGTTGATGACTATTCAGTAAGTGAGAAAGAAAATGTTTAGAAAGGTTCAAATTAAATTTTTCAGGTTCAGAGATAATAGGCTCAGCGAAAACATGAATAATTCTTTTATCTATTCTAGAAAATGTTACTTTCACAGATTGAATTTGACTGTTTCTGTCATTAGCACCTAACTGCTAGTACATAAACTGATCTCTTTTAATCCTCAATTTATTTGCGCACATGAATTCTATATCTAAGAGGTGTTGCTCTGAGAACTATACATGCAGGTTTTGTCTGCTATTTGGATGGTATCCTCTAAATGGGAGCAAAGTTTATTTATCCCCAACTGAATTGTAACAATAAAAGTGAGTCAAATAAATTATTCTGCAAGAAGTAGTGACTAGCTGTTACTAGAAAAAAAAACAGCGTTCAGATCATATTTGCTTAAGAAGGTTCAAAATTTCCGACTGCATGTACTCAGGAAATTATAAAATCATAGGCCAACAAGTTAGATCATAGCAATGACAAAACCAAATACCTCTCTCTGCCAAAGACAAAGAAGTACCATTAAATGTACATCATCCTGATGTTGTGCAGAATGCACCAGCCACAGTATGATGGGATTACATCTACTGCTTGAGATACAAGAAGATTTTCCAGGAAAAGGAACATAGCTTATGTGACAATAAAACTGATGGCATTGGCTAATTAATGCTCTTTTATGTCACCTGCCGTGAGGTTACTGACAGAGTGTTTGACAGGAACATTTGCTGAAATGCCATGGAACAGACTGCTGGAGAAGCTGCAAAAAAAGAACTTGGTGAAATGATGGGAATTCTGAGGAAACTGAATGATTGATTTATTTTGTGTGCAATCAACTGAGCTACTCCAACTTATAAAAGTTGAGCTGGATGCTGGAGGGAAGGGATAAAATGCAGCTGCCTGAAACCTGCAATAAATTCAAAGTTGGTCCTAGCTAAATGAATAAGTACATTTTCCGGCTATTTCTGTTGTAAGGAACAATTGGTATTTTTATACATTATTTATTTGCATCTGACAGAAGATGTCAAAAAGTTTTAAATGCTAAGCTTTGAACAATGTATTATTCCAACTGGTTTTATGATATGTGTAGGTGGTATTTTAATTTTGTTTTTCATTTTCTTTTAACATCAGTAGAACTTCTAGGATTCAGATGCTACTTCCTAGAAAAGCAAATTAGACTTTTTTTCTGGTTTTTTTTGTGGGTGTGGTTTTTCTTTTTTTGCATTTGCTTACTCCTATCTCTCTGCTAAAGGAAGATGAGAATTTTCCTAATGTCTTTAATGTGATTTATAATGTGATATATTAGCTTATTTTTTTCTTCTGGATAAGACTTCTTCGTTTGGTTTTCATCTGTCCCCCCATAACAGCTGTTCCCAGTCTTCTAGAATCAAGGTCTGCTTCATAATCAAAAAGAACTCTGTATTTTAAAATCCAATTAAAATTATCAATAATAGACCCAAAATGCAGACTAAATTGCATACGTAAGAGAGATGTCACACATGTATTCAGGAAGGACATGTGCTGAGCTTTATTTTGGGATTTGAAATGAATACAGATCATTCTTTTTCAATTTCAATGTAATATTACTGAATTGTGACCTTTTAAGTGTTGGTTATTTACTTTTGCCAAGCCACAGTCTCTTCAAATCTTGCTTATTCCTTGGTAAGTTTTGAAATTCCCAGTATGTTTCTTGGGGCTTAGCTCATTGAATGGGAAGAAGGGGAATGGAGAGAAGGGATACTACTTTCATTATAAATCTTCATTTCATTCTGAGAGTAAATCAATAAGATGATAATACTTAAATTATGCAGAATGTGAATAATTAAGGCCTTCTGCAATTTCTCAACAAATATGATTAACATTTACCACAAAAGTAATGAAAAGTTCTCTGCATTAAATAAGTTTCCCAGAATACAGCTGCAGAAGGAAAGGTGGTAACTTAATAAAAGCAACACCCAATCAACAGCGTAAAAGCAGAACTGGACAGTTTTGCATTTAACCTACAGCTTTATTTCTATTTTATTATGCATCCTAACAGGAAGTCATTCATGTTGAATAACCAATAACACAGGGAATGCCAGAATTTGGGACCACCCCTTAGGAAATTTTCACTGAGCAGTAGTAAGAATTCTTATCCATGAGGGCAGTCAAGTGGGACACATGGGAAGAGTAAGCACAGTGACACATCCAGATTTTTCTTTCTATGGTGGATTCAAAGGTCTCATAATTTGATTCCTGCATATTGGCACAGAGGGGGACATAAAAACTTACATAGATGTAGGTTTGTTTTTCTTAACATCAGCAAGTCTCTGTCTCAGAGTGCATTATTTCATACACTTGAGAAAGCAATCAAAACAACTCCATGAAATGAAACTTCAGAAAATATTTCATTTATCATCTTGAAATGTGACAATAAATTTTAAGCAAGGGTATTCAAGTGTCTCTCTCTCTCCCGTGGTGATGGTCTTAAATATTAATGGCTATGCTTCATTCTGTGATTGATATTTATCAGCAGAGGACATGTTATTGGAACTGTAATTTAGTCATCTGTGCTTTTGGTTATCATGAGGCATATTTTTGCTGCAATTCAATAGTGAGTTGAGGAATATAAGTGTCATTCAAACTCTTACTTTTCCACTCTCTCTGCAGGGTTGCCTCTGTTGCATATTCCCTCTCTTGAAGAATAGGCAAACCAGTATCTTACCAAAAACAGTTACAGAGTCACATTAAACACATTGCTGTTGCTTTTACTGTCTTATACACGCTCTAGAATTTGTGAGAAAGGAGTTGTAATGCCAAAAATATGATGATTTAATTTGAGATCAGCTCAAGACAGCTACCTTTTCATGTAAATATTCTATGACTGCTAACTAGATTGGAAAAAAATGGTTCTTAATTTGCTAGGAAAGAATTTTGGAACAAGTTATAGTAAGTCAGCATTGCATATGGACTATGAGGAAGCCTGCATCTGACCTCTTTATAGTAAACTGATGTTTATTTACTATTAAGTTTGGACCTAGATCTGGTTACAAATACAGATTCACTCAAGTTCAGCAGGAGGTAGCTTGGTCCTCTGCTAAATTTGAGAATGAACTGAAATTATTACTGTGGATGTCTTGTACACCACAAGGCAGCAAAAATTTCACCCAATGATGTTACTTTCTAACTAGTGGGGCAGGTATCTAGTGTCCAAAAGTGTTTTTTTTCTGGTATGGAAAGTAATCAAATATATCTTAAGGTTGAATTCAAGCCTACACTTAGATGTTACTTTTTGTTAAACTGTCCACTGAACTCCAACAAGATGAAACTTCTACTGCCATATGCTGTTGCAAAATCACAAATCATGGGACTGGGAAATTGTATCAAAGTGAACAGTAACCAGCAAACTTGAATGTACAGAAATCTTAAGAAGTACAATAAATCCACCTCATTTCCATGTACTTTATTCCTGTTTTTATTGGAAAACTCTGGTTCCAGCCCTTCTTCTTAAAACTGTATCTTCAGCAGCTGAACTGCAAAACTGTGCATCAAGTCCTTTGAGGAGATTTGTCTATCACCATTCAATGATTAAATTGGTTTTTTTTATTATTCACATATCCAGTGAAATTACAGGTTTTTTGTCTTCTTTCCATGCAGTAGTTACTTGTTTTCACACCAGGAGTTGTATAAGAAGACTTGTTAACTCCAAAAGTGCTACTCAGTTGTGTTTGAGACAAGGAGATCTGGTCCACACTGGCCAGAGCAAGTTGTAGTATCATGTGTTGTGCAAGCTCCATGCACAATAATATTTTGATAATGCACACTATTTAGAATCTTTTTCCAGATCACATAGACCTATGCCTTGATGAATCAGTAGTTAAAGTTCAAGAAGTAGTTTTTATTTTGGCTTGAATTGTTCATGCTGCTTTCCACACTTCAAAGGTCCAAAAAGTTGAATTATGTACTTTGAAGGGTAAAAACTATTGGATTCATCACATTACATCAGATGGGAGAGAGGCGATGCAACCTCGTATCTCCATCTACTCAATGCACAGCCATTGAAAGGCATTACCATTCTTCTACACATTTTTTTGGCAAGGCTTTGCAATCTAAAGTAGTATTTTTGCATGCATTATACAAACTGATTTTGGTCTTCGAAATAATCTATTGAATTCATTTTACTGTTAATTGGATGTCTGTTCTATTTAATCCCTGCATTTTTCATACTAGTCTTCATTTCGGTTCACTGTAACTTCACTGCTGCACTGTGGGGATGTTTTTAGGTTTTCCCATGCCATAATCCTAGATCTATGTAATGCCCAGTGACTAGGAGATAAGCCAGCCTCTTCAAACTCTTCAGCTGTCACCTTAACTTTGAAACACTCAGTAACTCATCAGGAGTTACAGCAACTGCCAGTAAGAAAACCTCATAAAGTCATAACATAGCTAAGTGTAGCTCATAAACCAAAGATGGGTGTTTTGTGTTTGCAATGCAGTGGGAAATGTCTTATGCTCTGCTTTTGTTCTTAATTTGATTTTTCCTTCTGCAGATTTGATACCCTTATCCTTGATTTTTCTGCATCTGCAGAGCTTGCTCAAAGCTTTTCACTAGATTAGCAAGGGCAAAGGTGTGCTGTGTCACAGATGGGGTTCCTGCTAAAGGAACAGGAGCTTTTTCTCCCACTTTCTCTCCATACCTAGGTTTCCCAGAGCTATAGGGCTTAATTAAACCTGATCTAGAAGTGAGTCTTTAGTCAGATCTCTCTACTTACTTTTTATAGCAAAGGGAACTGCCAAGTCTTAGTCATTACAGAAACTCAAGTTAGATAATGAACCTTCCAGGGACTCCACCAACCAGACAACCATCTTCTACAAGGGGAGATTTTATTTTTGCTTTCCAGTATTTGATTTTAGTGTACTGTCAAAAAGCTGAAAGGTTTCCCATGAAAGGTTACTTCTAAATTATTTTTTCCTCCCAGAAAATATCACTTTCACCACTGCCAGCTTCAGAGAAAAGCTTGTATTTACAAAAAGCTTCTACCTACTTTATTTCCAGTCTCCAAGTATTAAATCTCACCTTGCATCTTGCCATTATTAGAGCCAGGACTCCGCCCCTTATGTTCTGCCCTGCACTAGTGCTCCAGCTGCCTGACTGTGCCTCTTCCCTCTTGCTTAGCATGTCCCACCCAGTCGTTCAATCTCCCCTGTAGTGGTTTGAAATAAGGAGAAGCTGGTAGCAGTGGACCTGCCTCCTCCTGGTGCCACTTGTGGTGTGCTCTGATTCCACTCCTCACATTGCTGCATTCCCGGGAGGCTTTAGCTTGCTTTAATAACACACCTGCTCTTTCTTGTTGAGAAATGAGCACTGCACAACATCTACAAGGTATTTTAAGACTGAATTGCTTTAAAAAACATCTAACAGATAATTTGTTAGATACTCTAACACACTATGCCCCCAAGTTAGAGAAAAATCACCCTTTGTAATGTGTTTTTCAAAAAAAGATAAGCTCTGACTGGTTTCCATGGCTACCATCTACTGTACATCAGTATTCTCTGTGACCAGCATTTTAAAAGGCTCAGGGTGAGTCCTCAGTACAGAGATTCTCACCTGTAACGTATCGCACGTCACATTATAGAGGCTGCTTCAGCTACTGGTTGTGACATTGACATCTGCTGTTATAAAATATTGAATAAATTAAATTCCAAACAAATATTATATTGAAATGCAGTGCAGCCAGATGAACACCAAAGACAGAAAATGCCACAGTATAAAAATGTGCATTCCCATCTGCCTTACTTTTCAGTGTGGGAAATACACACTAATGCTACACCTTCTAACAACTACAATGTGTGCTCAGGGGAAGGTGCTGCAATACACTTTTCCTTCAAAGTTAGGTATGCATATCTTCTTGTGAGTTAATTACAATACAGATACTGATCATAGTGGCTGAAGCAATCTCTAGTTATTCTTTCCCATGAAGTTTTGTCAAGATTGACACATTTGAAGACTGCTGTCTGTGAATAGCAACCATACATAGTAACTATACACATAATGTCATCACATACTTCCCTTTGCAAGACACAGATTACTTTATTCCTTACAGTCTGTATTTTGCGAACCTTTGAGTCATATTAATTTCTTTCCAGTGGCAAATGTTATGAAATGAAAAGTTTTCTTCTCCCATGGTGAAGGATGCAGTTCAGCATTCCTAACAGTCAACAGGCTACACTCTTGCCAGCTAAACACTGTCAGAATAGTTGGTACAACAAATCAGCCCTGGTGCAATCCTTGGGATCTAGAAGATGAATCCTAGTTAGAATTTTTGCACTCATTCACACTTATGCCTGTTTGCCACTAGAGAAAGTAGATCTTTTTTCCCCTGGCCTTACTATCTGTACAGTTGTGGAGAGGTCTCCAGTGTATCTATGATATTTTACTGTGCTCACACAAGCAGAAAGAAAGTATTCTCAATGCTTAGTACTTATACTAAGTATGTGATCATTATGAACCCACTGAAGCAACGGGACCAGGGATAATAAATATGCTTGGTATTCATAGAGATGTCTAAGGCAAGCGCTGGGGAGTTATTTGGTATTGGTAAGCATTAATAAGAAAATTATTTAGATGAAATGTTGCACAGTAATGAACTCTATATCAGGCAAATCAGATGTAAATGTTAACAGTATGCTTTTTAAAATATTAATGTCTGCAATAACCTGCCTCATTTCTTTTTCAGCCATCAAGATATTTTCCATCATGAAAACATCATATTTACATCACTTTGACATTTCTATGTCAGTTTTTCCCTTTTTTCTCTTATTGAGTTGGATGTAAAGCTTCCAGTTTGACAGAAAATGGAGGTCATTCTCATCTTAAATGGTTTGCAAAAGCTTTCACTAGTGATTGTTTGGAAAAATGTTGCATTCTTTGAAGATGCCTGTCTTCAGCCTTTAATATCACAGTGCTATTAAATTTCATGTGCACTTAGTCATGAACTGTAGAAAGAAATATCTTTAAATAGTTCCCTCTTTTCCATCACATACTAGATGTTTTGCTCAAGTGCATTATGTGATGTGCAGCTCTCAACTAATATCATATATGAAAGGAAAATAAGAACATGCTGAACTGTCCAGTCCTGATAAAAAGAGTAAGTAAATAGTAGAATCGTGGAATTATTTGGGTTGTAAGTGACCTCAAAGATCATCTAGTTCCAATTCTCCTGCTGTGAGAAGGGACGTGTTTCACTAGATCAGATTGTTCAAAGCCCTCACTGACAAAATATTTGAGTGCTGAATACTTAAAATCAGAGAACTTTGCAACTGAGTAAAATGAGATAAAAGGTGAGTAGAGATTTAAAGTATGACCACAATCAGGTTTTCCTGAGGGCCTCATGCAAAGGCTAATGTATATGTGCCCTGTTCCCTCTACCCACACAGAACTTATTCATTCAAGGCCAGGCTTGATGAGGCTCTGAGCAGTCTGATCTAATAGAAGATGCCCTTGCTCACTGTGGGAGGTTTGGACAAGATGATCTTTAAAGGTCCTTTCCAAGTCAACACATTCTAGGATTCTATGATTCTATGATTCTACTCAGCCTCACAGCTTCAGGAAGTTGCAGAGACCATTGCCTCTAATTCTCTGTCTGGGTAGTACAGTATAACATTTGAAGAGAAGAAAGAACAAAAAAAAAGTTAGTTACCTGGTCAAGGGAAACCACATGTAAGAGGCTGGATTGCTGTCACCACTTTTACCTCTAAGTGCGCACAGAAAAAGTCTTCATGATAAAGAAACCTTATCTCCCTGGGAAAGATTTAACACAGCTAAACTCATTGAGAGGAAATGAGTTGAAGTTTTGTTAAAAATCACAGGGATCACTTGAGGGCTACAAGCTGTCAGATGTAATGACTGCAAGTGAACATGTTTGCCAAGAGTCTGTAAACCCTCAGTAGAAGCTTTTGGTCCTATTTACCATACGGTTCCAGGCAGCTGCAATTCATCCAGTCCAGAGTTTTTGACAGTCAGCCAGATACCTTCACACTTCCACTCTGAGAGGCTTTGGTGCTGAATGCTAAGCAGTGAGCACCATCACTCCTCAGTGCCTTTGACATTGACATCCCCAGTGAAACCACACAGCTTTGAATAAGAATAAAGGAGTAGATGGGGACATAGAGTACAGTTCAGTTAATTGCTTTGATTGAGAAAGAATCTATTTATTTATAGGGACAGCTGCAAAGTCTGCCACAGCATCGAAGGTGGGAAACTGCCTTTATTTTATTACATGCACACCCACAGTGCGTGACCCCAGCAGGTATCTGTGACTGAAGTCTTTGTATCAGGCAGGGCTAAGCATGACCTATCTTGCTTGCTAAGATGGATTTATCAGCCTTCACAGATAGTTGTATGTCTTGTCAAATCTACTGGAGAGTAAATATCCACAGACTATACCACTGCCATTTACTTAATTGATTGTTTCTGGGAACAGAGTTTGCAGTTACTCAAAGTGGTCTTTTTTGGTGTTACCTCTCTACCTAAGGTGCTGTGATGTCTGGATTGACAAATCAGAGACAAGTTTGCTATTCCTCAGTCTAAAGGCTTAGATAAAATTCTAGCAAATTTTAAATTTGTTTTTGTTATGACTTTTAATGTTTTTACAACCAAATGATACTATCTGGATACCTGTCAGAAAGCTTGTATGTTCTGCTTGGAAAACAGATACTAACAAACGCTGGGAAAATGACTGCCTCTTGTAGAAAATGCAACAAAGTTGCTCACTTATACTAAAGTTAAAAAAGAAAGGCAAAATTCGCAGCAGTGGGAAAGGGACATGTTTTACCAGTCATCTTTCAACCTTGTACCTGTTTTTCAAATACTTCTAACAACCTTTTTTATAACAATTGTCTAAACAAGATAATTAAACAAACAACAGTAGTAAACAGCATATAGATGTCAGAGGGGATACATAGGAGTTAAGTATATTAATGGGATGATAAGTAAAAAAAAATGCATGTGTGTGTGTATGATACACACACATATGCATGTATACACACACATATATGCATACCACATTTATGTATAAATCATGAGCTTTTCAGGGAGATAGCACATAGAGAGCTGGAGACACTGCAGCTAACAATGGGCTCCCCACTGAGCTCACCAAACTTCAGATCAGGACTAGCAGTACTGTATTGTTGCATTCCCCCAAAATGTTTCAGGAGCAGTGACTCAGGTAGGACATTTTTCTAATGCATTTCAGGAGGAAACTGGTAACAAACATTATGCAAGGCTAAACAGAGGCAATCACTTTTTAGTACTGTTATCAAGAAAGAATGTAAGGTTGTTAATGCATCTGACTAGGTTTTATCACGTTTGATGGTAATAATTTACTTTCAATAGGCTTAATGGCCCGAGGTATTTTATGCTATTATCACATCAGTGCTGTACTTGAAAGGAATGCTAGTTTGAGTGCTAGCAGCAGTTTAGTTAGAAGAGTTTTTTTTGAAGACCATTATATTGTATGCTATAACAAATGATACAACATTGTCATTTATGAGGGCATAAAGAAAAGAACTTCAGTACAGTATTAGCAGCCATTGTCCTAATTCATGGTCTCTAACATAATAACACTGAATATTAGAGTGAGTGATAGAATATTAGCTTTGAAATGGAGAAGAATTGGAATCTATTTGAGATGAAGAAGCAAGTCCTTAGAAAGATTGAAGACAGATTGTCTAGGACTTGCTGGCATCTTTGACAGCCACAAGTCTGAATACTTTTAATTTTTGAATAAATTGACTCTAGTGTTGATTAATTTCAGTCAAAGAAATTTCATTAACTACCAAATATGCAGTGTGATTTAGATTAAAAATACAGACTTTTTATTTATAAGCCAGATCCAACTGTGCACATTCATATGATGTCAATATCCACATATTTTTGCATGTGCTACAGTGATGTGAGCTACCCTCTGCCTTGTAGCGAACCGTTGCATCTTTTACAAGCTTAACTCTCTGCATTACTGTCCAGGGACTTCAGTGGCTGATGCTGTCAGCCCGGGTTTCTTAATAGACAGAACTGGGTGAAGGGCCAGCTGGGGCCTCCCCAGTAATTGGGAGAAGAGCAAAACAGCACAAAGCCACATTTCCAATCATGAGGTTAGAGTATGTGCCACACAGGATAATGCTAACAGGGAGCTACTCTCCCCACAGCTCTTCTGAAAAATTTGTTCTTGTTCACAGAGGTACCTTCTTCTTATGCCACATTTAACTCCTCTGGGTCACTGTAGGATTTGACATGCAGGTCTGTATCAGGCATCTGGTGTCTGATTAAAGCCATTATCTCAATTTCTAAGACAATTGCTAGACATCTTCTGGCAGTAATGAGTATTTACAAAAAGGATCCCAAGAGCTTAATCATCTCACATACACTTAAAATTATTGATTTTTATTTAGAAGTAAAATAAAAAGAAATATATTTAAGTATACAGTTTTTATTTATTTCTAATGGTGAATTTTAAAAGCCACATGAAGAATTTTCCATCTTTAAACTGGAAATCTATCAGCTCTTTAGATTCTTCTCCATACTGTAGGAGAGGTGTTATGGAAATCTTAATATTGTCTCATTTTAGTTTTGGATAATGTGATAACCCTTCTAATCTGTGAGGATCACCTTTCTGTAAAAGCATATTCCTTGGGAATCTTCTGGGATGAGACTCAGGTGCTCTCTTGCCTTCAATTATATAATTTGATACAGTATGTTTGCACAGTGCCTGCAACAGCTGGGGTGTCTACATGGCCCACCCTTCCTCCAGAGAGGATTGATGTCCTGAAGATAATGCCTCCAGGCTTTGTATGCACCAAACATGTAGGAACAAAGCAACAAGTCAGGTAACACAGGTGCTTACCATAGCAGTGGGGTCTGCAGCACCAGCTGAGGAATCTGCTTAAGAACCTTGATGTTAAAATCCTCCCCATCTATACACACAGAGATGAATCTCCAAATCAGCTAGCTAAAGATACATAACGTGCATTGTTTGTCCCTCCCTCACCCTCAGCAAATTTGCAGATGACACCAAGCTGTGTGGTGCAGTTGATACACCTGAAGGAAGGGATGCCATCCAGAGGGACCTTGACAGGCTTGAGAGGTGGGCCCAAGCCAACCTCATGAAGTTCAACAAGGCCAAGTGCAAGGTCCTGCACCTGGGTCGAAGCAATCCCAAGCACAGATACAGGCTGGGTGGAGAGTGGCTTGAGTGCAGCTCCGTAGAGAAAGAGTTGGGAGTGTCAGTTGATGACAAACTCAACATGAGCCAACAGTGTGCACTCGCAGCCAAGAAGGCCAACCAGATCCTGGGTTGCATCAAGAGGAGTGTGACCAGCAGGTCAAGAGAGGTGATTTTACCCCTCTACTCAGCACTGGTGAGACCCCACCTGGAGTATTGCGTCCAGTTCTGGAGCCCTCAACACAGGAAGGA
>VZTY01030365.1:36745-77995 GCA_013400935.1 Turnix velox | reverse complement strand
GTTCAAGACTAGGCTGGACAAGGCACTGGGCAGCCTGGTCTAGTGGGAGGGGGGTTGGAACTTGATGATCTTTAAGGTCCCTTCCAACCAAAACTATTCTATGATTCTATAAGAGTAGCGGGCTTTTTCCACAGACCCCTGCTGGATTATGTTACCACTATCTGCTCAATAACATTCTCTGTATGTACAAACTACATTTTAATACATATGTTTTATTTTTTTCCAGTCTATATAAAAATACTCAAGATATACTGATCTAACTTTCAATCTGATCAGCATACAGCATGATGCCTTTTAAGTGTAAATTATTTTGAAATAATAAGACAATTAAAGTGAATGAGGAAAATATACTTTAATTATTTTTTGTACATGTTAAACCTCCTAATGTTACATTTAGCTCACAGACAATAAGCTATCTGCCTCCAGTGTGATATAATTTGCCCTACTAGAGCGATTGAGATATTCCCAAAGGTAAGCTCCTACTCTGGAAAAAGAAAACAGCATTAGAAATTTAAAGCTTCAATGGATAAAATGTTTACTTCATAAATATTAAAGCCAAGGCAAAGCTTCTAAGTCTGCCACTCCTGCAAAGGATGGTGTTCAATCACAGTGGAGCAGAGAGGGTGTCAGTGCAGATGCTGTAAAAGATCGATTCCGTTCCTTAGCAACAGGGCTTCATGCCAGGGGTTCGTGCATCCACAGAGACCCTCCTGACCCACTAAACCAGGGCAGTACTTTTGCCTCTGCTGCCATCGTGCTAACTAGGAGAAAACATTTCCACTGCTCTTATTAGAGCAGCTCAGAGATAAGAGAAACAAGTAGTAGCATAGTCAGAAGATAATTACACCGCTTCTTTAAAAATATGACTATGTTGTCTGTCAGGATAACCCTTTAAAGAAAGGTAGATCTACAAAGAGAGAAACTTCAATGTGCTGATACAATTATTGCTCTGTAACATCATGTGATGGATCTAATGTTTTACTAGAGAGCAATAGCAGTCTGTAGCCATGGAGGACAGCTTCTGAGCAGAAGGTACATTAAATGTGCTCACAGGCTTCATAATTATCATGGTCTGGTAGAAAATAAAGCCAGTGGAGAGCATACAAAGATTCTTTATCAAGTCATTCTTTTAACCCTGTTGCATTTTATAATATAATTGTGAGTGATAACTTAATAATAATATAGCTTCCTATTATATACCAGTATTTTTAGGATTGTTCTGCTCTATATGAAAAAGCACTGACTCAGTATGCATGGACTTTTTCTTTCCTGAGTGTTCAGAGACAACGTGAGGCCCAAATAAACTATCTGTTTTCTTTTCAAATTTGGTTACCTAACCAAGCAAAAAATAACAGAATAGAAGAAGCAGGCAGCTAAAAGTCAACAAAAATTCAGCCCTGAGGATTTCTGAGACCATTATTTTAATCAGAAAGTTCTAGAATTAAATGGAAAAAAGAATGTTTTGTATTAGCACAGGGAACATATTTTATTACTGTTTTCATAGAAGTATGTGTTAGTATCAGAGCTTCTGACAAATTTAACGCTCTCCCATTGTTTTTCTTCAGATGTAGCATCATGAGGATTATATTGCCTGTATATTTTCACTCTGTCTTTTCTTCCCTTTAAAGAAAAAAACTAAAATCTAGTATTGTGTTGGATATCAGAATGATCTGTCTGACGTCTGCATGAAATTATGAGGGCCACTAGAGATACTCAGTAGAGATACTGAATAGCAAGAAGAGACAATTTCAGCAGAAAGACTTCTTGCTACTAAACCTAGCTTTCAAGACAATGTTTGTAAGTTGAGAGTCGCTCTTGTCCTTAGTTTTTTCTTTATTAAAAAGTACACTGAAAATGCAAGAGGGTGCTGCAATCACTGATTGATTCCCTTCAGAAGTTGTACAGATTGTCTTACAGAAACTGGTCTGAACAACCTTCACAAGATAGTTTTACTCAAAAATATACATATAGCTTAGAAGTGCTTAAAAATCTGTGGGAAAAAGCACTATCTGTTGTAGATACATCAAGTATTCAGTCTGCTGCCTACCTCAAAACATGTAATATTTGCACAGATCTCTTTTTTCTCCCACATTGAAGTAAATTGAGTGCATTACATTAAAAGCAAAAAGACTGAAAGTGGTAGGGGCATTGTTGATGCTTTTTCCTTGATTATTCCCATATAAATTGAATTGTACATATGTAACTGAGAGTCAAATTGAATGCTCTCAATTTGGCACATTTTTTGGCAGATTTTTTTTATCTTCTGAAGCCTGTGGCCATAAGTCATTCATTTCAGAAAGAAGACTTGGTGCAGTACCCTCATCAGGAGGCTAAATGAGGGTAACAGTGGTTGAAATAAAGACCACAACCAAATGAACCCTGATTAATAATTTTTTTTTTAGTTATTAATATTGTAATACCCTGAGCTAGTTGCACTATCCCATCCTCAGGGCTTTTTTTGAACTGGCAGTCAATATGCAAACTCAGTAGTTATTATGCAGTCTTTACCACGTGGTCTGTAGTTCAGAGTATATGCATTTCACCTCAATCCTTTCACAGTGCTAGCAGGTGGCCATTCCTATTCTGAGAGAGAAAAAGGCTAAAGCAGTGTCTCATTAACTTTTCAGTTTCCATGCTGTATTGTAGGACAGGGGAAGGCAGCATATCTGTGAATTCCTGGATTAGTGTTATCCCACAGTAACTCATCTCCATTATCCAAGGAACAAGATTTTGTGAAGAACTTTGTGAAGAACTTGTATGGTCATAAAGACTGACAGAAGTCCCCTAAAGGTCTGACCTGTGCAATGACTTCTACAATGAGTTCTAAAAAAAATCTAAAGGACACCGGAATTTTACTTGGGTTTAGGAAAAAAAATTTGCCTTAGTCAACTCTATCCACTAGCAAAGAGGCTTGAAGCAATGGATTTTATTAGAGCTCACCTACTCCACACCAGTATCATCACCCTAAAGTTCTGCCAGCTAATAAAGACAAAAACAAGCTGGCATCATTATAATCTATGATGAAGGGGAAAATGTTGCTCTACTTTTTACCAGACTGGAGGTATGACGAGAGAGAAAAATTACTTTTTCCACCATTGCAATCCTGTTTCATGTATGATTAGCTGGATACCTGTATCAGACTCTGGATGTGGGCTCCTTATCAGAGCCTGTGTTCAACACACAGCAGGTAGGACCCAAAATGGAAAGGAAGGCCATTTCTTATATAACTTAATCTGAAAAAATAAATGCCCTGGGATAGGGAAAGAAATTTTTTTGGGTTTTTTTAACAGCCAAACATCTAGACAGATCCAGTGTGAAAGATGAAAAAACCTCCCATGCCTCTAAAAAGCTACAAGAGTAATTGAACAATTTGGGCTCACTGAGGTGTGCAGGGCACAGCTAGAGAGGGCTGGCACTATTCCTCAGGGCTTGACAGCTCCTTGGGAAGAGTCTATTTTTCAGTAAGCTGCCCATTAATCAGGAATCTATGTAACACTTGGGATAGCCCCAGGACCTTGATTGATTATCTTTTCTCAGTAGAAATCTAGGCAGTGTAGTGAAACACAACCCTGGTGCATACAACAGGCTACCCTCCAGCACTGGGCCGTTTTATGGGCTATGAGGCACTTTCTGATTGCTGTATGTGCTTCAACAAAATGTTTGTTTGAGGATACTGAGCAGTAAGTCCCATGAAAACATTACAGACTGCCTATTTACACACACCAAAAAAAAAAAATAAATTCTAAAAAACGGTCCACAGAAGTAATTCAGTTACAAAGAATCAATAGGAAGAAAGAGATGTGGCAACCATTTAAGGCAGTTCGGTGCCCACTCGAACTCAGCCTCAGATCCTATCAGCATCCCAAGGCTGCTAACGGGGAATGAGCAGTAGGCAGTAGGTTTCTCTCAAACAACATTTCCAGGTGCTCCCTGGGAGTGAGTGAACAAAACCCCTCACTGCTGCAGCAGCCACAGCTCCTTCTGACAACTGAGCAGCCCAGCTCTTGGACAGTGCCATCCTTTTTAGCCTTCCCTTAGGCTGCTGCACTGAAAAGAATGGAAGATTTAAATCGTAGAATACCAGATTGGAAGGGACCTCAAGGATCATCTGGTCCAATCTTTCTTGGCAAGAGCATAGTCTAGACAAAATGGCCCATCACTGTGTCCAGCTGGATCTTGAAAGTGTTCAATGTTGGGGAATGTACCACTTCCCTGAGGAGATTGTTCCAATGGCTGATTCATAATTTTTATCTCTGTACAAAACAGTTGTATTTATTGCTGCTGACAGAGTTGTGGCAAGAAGGCAGATTGCCTTCCCCAGCTATGCCCAAACAGTCCTTTTCCATACAGTTACTTTAGCTGTAATATTTCTCCCCTGTCACACAGCTTGAACAGTATTTTTCAGTGTTCAAAGGCTTCCTAAAAGGACCACATCATCAACCCTCATCTCATATAACATCTGATCATTTGGTTTAATAAAAAACTTTTTAAATGCTGGGCAGGTAAACTGTTAAAAAGATTCAACAAAATGTGGCCATGGATATAGCTACACCTCCAAACACGTATTTAGACTTGCTGCTTTCTCATTTACTGCAGTGACATGAAACTCTTTTTATTCCTGCTAGTGATCTTTCAGTGAAAGGTTTTTTATAATGTCACAATAATTTACTGCTTTCATTTAGAGATTGCACACAAAAAGCTGCATTTCCTCTTCTGCAGATTTGATTACCCATGAAATATTGGGTTAGATCAAATTTCTTCATCTTAAACTGAATAGCTTTACTTTTGCTACCTTAGGTTTTTTGGTTTGGTTCTACTTTAATTTTTCTATTTAAATTCTTCTGGTTGTATGATTTTTTGCCCTTCATGACTCAGTGAGAGAAATACAGCATGATCTTTCCACTGGCAAGTGATTATCAAATAGAAGTGATATTAATAGTGTTAATGCTTTTGATAATTGCATTAGTGTCAATTGAAACCATGTTCTCAAAAAATCTAGCACACTGAGGTAATTCCAAATGTATTTTAGATAAAGGGTATGTCCAACACATCATGAGTATATACAAACAAATAAACAAACCAATTTTTGTAATGATAAAAAGAGACTAAGAGGAAAATACTTCAGAGCTTTATTCAAGATCATACCTTTAGAAGAGGCTGGAAATTCTGTTTTACAAGTCCAAAGGCCTTTCACTATGCACAGCTGGTAATGTTTTGCCTTAGAAAGGTGCTATTTAATTCTAATCAAATAATGATGGTAACTTTTCTTTCCATGTTTCTTTTGAAATAAATGTATATTTTCTATACCACAATGTGGTGACCAGAAATTCACTCATGAAAGTGGCAAAGGTTATCTAGAAGCTATAAAATCTGTCAGTATCTTCTTCTTTTTGTCCAAATACTGCTGTTCCATGCTTTATTCCAGCTGTTTGACTAAGTGTTAAATGACAATGCTTATTTCATATGGGATCCACTATTATCTTTTAGGAAGTAAAGCATTTGATATTTCAAATGAAGAATTGTCAATTAATATGCAGATTTTAGACAATATTTTTCATGGTCACATTAAAGACAGTCTTCCTCTTTCATTATCTACCAGAATTGTTTCACACTGTTTCTCTAGAAATGATAACTCAGACTTTTTGGCATTTGTGACTACTCAATAAATCAGGTAGTAATAATAATGCTGGATCCTTATGGCTCTGGGCCTTATAAAACTAAGAAAAAAATCTTTTCCTTCTTGCTTCTTAAGCTCTTAGGACAGACCATATTACTATTTTATGCTTATAATCCTATATTCATCTACACTCTTAAATCTGTGCCATAAATCCAATTTGTATATATGAATTCATATAGCATGAGACTTCAGTGGGATCATTTACAGTGTCAAAGAGTGAAGAATGTGACTTCTTATTTTAAGAAAACTATTAATAAGTACATCTTCTCTTTAAAAGGCAAAATGAATATTTTTTCTCCTTTCTTTTTTGCCACATGCGTTCCTTGTTCACTTGATTACTCTGACCTACAGACTTCACCTCATAAAACATAAATACATTTGGTTTTTCAATTACAGTAACTTTGATATTGCTGAAGTAATTACAAATCTTGGACATGTTTTAGGAGATGTGTTCCAGCATTCTTAAGGACCCTGGCTAAGATCTTGTACAGCCCAGCTGCTCTTTGTTTCAGTACTCCTCACTGAAGGAACAGTTTACAAGTTAAGAAACACAAATGGAAGAGTATTATTTTTGACTCTACTTTGCACAGTGTATCCTGGATTTGGCCAAGCCTTAAGAATACTGTGGCAGAACCACAGTTTTTGATCAAGCAGAGTAATTTCCATAATATTCTTTATGTTTTTTGACTGAAATAACCATTGATTGCCTGAAAAAAAAATTAAGAAGGATGTCAAATGTGAAAAGTAATCTTCGTAAAATGTTTTTTTATGCCTATGTCAATGTGTAAATTAGTTTTCATGTGTGCCTTACAAGTGATGGAAGACAGCCAGCAATTTAAAATAGCAAGTGAGACAACTAAGGCAAGTCAGCATGCACATCACTGAACTTTGACTTCCCTTATGTCTATTTTTAAGTGACCTACATCACAGTGACCATCAAATTGTTTCTTGTGCAATAGGTCAGTAAGATTTTAGCAAAGTTCTCAACTCGATTTGTTCGGTACAAAAAATCAACACACATTTCATATTTCACTACATTTTACAATGCAAATTCCCTGTAAACTCATAGTAGAGTTGAATATTTCTTTATTTATATCATTGTCAGTTCAAAAAGACACCTACTCTGCATATACATGCTTGCAATTGTAAAAATAAAGAGGAAATAAACCAGAACCAACAGAAATGTGGTTTTTCGATTAAAAATAAAGAGGAAAGAAACAACAGGAGTCAACAGAAATGTGGGGTTTCTGTCATGGGTTTATTGGAGATTTTCCTGCTTCTACTTTAGCTACTTTGCACTGTCAAGTATTTAAATTTCACCTTTTTTCTTACTCGAGACACAATAAAAACCTGTAAACCTAAATGTGGATTTCTATCCTGACAAAAGGTGCTAACTATAAGGTAGGCATTATCCATAAACATCACAAAATGGCTTTACTTAAACACTGTTACCCTGGAACAAGCAATTAAATGCTATTTAGAGCTCACTGAATACTCTTCACTGAATTTTTCTCTTCCATAGATATTTCCATCCTAGGATTTCGGAGAAATGACTGCAGAAATAGAGACAACCGGTTACTGTTTTGTCTTGTTTTAAAAATGCTACTAGGATTAATTGCTATGAGTACAATGCCATCTGTCAGTGTCCCACAACAACATATCACAAAAGCATCCAATTAGCAAATTCAGGATGCAGTTTAATTAATCAAATGTAAAACTTCAGATTTAAGACTCTTTACTTCTTTATTCACTTCAATAACTCCTTCTTACATTCAATGTGGTGCCATCTCAGCCCCCTTTGTTCTGCTCTTTGCATTATCGCTCCTTCAGTTTTCATCTCAAAGTACCAGTTAGACAACAAAACTCTTCTAGAGTTTTATGCACTTTACCTGTTATATAAACCAAGAGCTAGTTTACAGCTATGGCAAGTAATCTTCTAATTCAAAGTAGAGCTAACTAAAAAGATAAAAATATTTCTGTCTATTGCTTCCTGGGCTTTATTCGTTTATGTGTTAAAATAGAAAAAAAAAGCACTAAGCACAACAACATCCTTCATTTCTTGTCTTTATTCCTCCGAAAAAAAAGTTCTGTGTTTTTGCCCATGCACATTTATGATTCTGTGACTGTTCATAACATTGTGTTGGTAGAGGATATTGTGGAAATTGTTTTTTAAGCTTGAAGTATTTATTATTTACAGTAGGAAATGTTTATTGTTGATAAGATTTGATAAATTACTTGATTGCTAAATTAATTTTGCTCCTATAAAAGTGACTGATGTGACAGAATATTTTCAGAACACATAGTATTCCTGGTGACAATGGAAGAAATTTGAAACATGCTCAACTATTTGATCCCCTAAGAATTAATATATAGCTTTTTTCTTTGTTCAAAGGTCAATACTAATTCTAACTCATCATTTCATCCTCCTGCTTTCAAAATGATCACAGTGAAAAATACTTCTATCTGAGGATGCTGGAAAAAGTATAGAAATAGCATTTTTATGTTCTGTTTGTTTTGAAGAGATTGGGGTTGATTCTTTTTGAGGCACTAAGTGTTAAGCACAGTTCTGAGCAAGATGTCTGGCCCCCAAAGCAGTACATTATATTATCAAATGTTATGGGGATAGCCTTCCTTTTTAGTTTCTGTTCATATTGATTTGTGGCCTGCTTTTTCATTGTTCCTTTGAAGGTAAATCCAGAAATACATTGAAAAAAATGTAGATAAAGATATATAGTCATCAAAATGTTCTCTTGACATTTGTATCCATCATTCATCACTCAGAATCTGTAATCATAAATTATTATGCAGCTGTATTAGCATCCAGAATGCAATAGGAGTTGTTTGCTTTGCACCTGGGAATTGGGATTCCTAAAGGATCTTTGACCCTGTCTAATTCCATGCCAGTTCTGGGGAGAAAATAATAATCAAACCCATATTTTATGTTGTTATAAAATGTTTCCTGCTCATCATCCTGAATGCTGTTACTCTGAGATTAGTGACTGGAACCCCTAAAACTCATTTCCATGCAGCCATGTATTCATGTTTTTTGATCCTTACAGTCACATTGTTTGTGAGTAGAAATAAAATTAAAAGCTATTTCATACATCAGTGTGTTTAAGATACAAGCCAAGAGTGATGAATGGCCATGGGAGAGATGACCTAAATTAAGTCCTGTGATCAATATTACAGATCAGGCTAGCAAAAAATATGGATGTGTAAGAAATGCAACTCATTGTTAAGCAAGACCTAATTGCAATTCTGTTTCTTCCATGGTGTTTTAGAGCACATTTTTCACAAGAGAGAATGATACCTTCTTTTTCTTGGTCCTAAATAAAATAATTGCTGAATTTCTGCTCTGTACCCTTAGGAATGCTCCCTTTATGCTGAAACATGTAATTCAGATTTTCAACGTTGATTCCTTGACCTTTGAATGCAGATTCCCTGTTATTCCTTTGTTATTGAAAGGCTTCAACCAGTGAAAACACATGGGAAGCAGCTGACAAGAGGATGACAGCCTTCGGCCTAGAAACTGCCCACCTGTTTACCAACACATGACAAAATGAGTACCATCTATCCTTGCAAACACTGACATGAGTAACCTTGTGTATTGTTTTTCCTCATTTGCACTTTGTCAAATTTTTAAATAAGCTGTTGATGCATGCTGGGGTAGGCTGATATTCACATTTGGATTACTGATCTTTCCCTTCTGCCCTCTTCACCGTTAAGTCTGAGCTCAGACTTTCTCAGACAATTTTGTATTCACTCCTCACTGCACAAATGCAGTTCTGCACATCTCTGATATTTTTTGTATGACTAGAAATCTAATTGTAACAATCAACTGCCTGAGACAGACGAGGAGGTGGGGATGTGATCCTTAAAATCATTCCCTCTGTTGCTCTTGGATTATATCGGGCCTGTCCTACTGAGAACTGTAGAGAACTGCTTGAGCTCTGTAAACGTGGCATCACTGATATTTGTTTATCAAAGCTTGTTTATCAAAGCACTACTTCTCTGCAGACACCTCTCTGACCACTCTAACACACATATGACACTATCAGGAAGTTCAGTTTTGGGGTAGCAAGATACATTTTGTTTTTCCCTGTGTCTGAGGAGGATGTGGGAAATGTGATCTGAGCTCAGCCACTCCACACCATTCAAAAGCTCTCATGTCATCCATCATTGCCTTCTGGAAACTCAGTCTGAAATACCTTAACCAAAGGAGTTAGGCAGATGGTTTTTGAGTGACATCCATCATGGCTACCCTAATCAGCCTCTGTAGGATTTTCAGCTGTGAAGACCTGGTGTCCCAGTAAATCTGAGGGAAAGGCATCTGAGCATCAACATAACGAAAGAGGAATGTTCTGTCTCTGCATAAAGGAGCCCAACTCCACACACTCTTCACCTGCTCAAATCCGTTAGAGTTGGGATGATTCTGACACAGTACTTGAAAAAGTGTTTGTTGGCAACATGCATGAATATTTTCACTGTACATCTCTATAATACCACTTGATACTTTTTAGAGAAATTCAACAGACAGATACTGGCAATTTTGTTTCCCTTTACTAATGGAGAAAAATGGAGAAAAGGTGATCCAGCAAACCAAGAGAGAGCAGAAGAGAAAAAAAGCAAAATTTCATGAGGTGTCTTCAGAGGAAGTGAATAACATTAAAACATAACTGTAGAAGTTGTTCTTAACTTTATTCTATGGGATGTGACATTATGCTTCATTGATCATCAATAGAGGTCAGTGCAGGCTTTTGAGGATAAAACTTAGAATTTATGAAAATTTTGCTTGCATAAGGTATTATGTACACATGAAGAAGAGATAAATCACATACTTTCTGAGTATTGCAAGTAGAAAACCAGGATCTCTTTGAAGTAATTATGATTAAATAACAGAATTTTAATGTTGCATATTGAACAGCTTTTTAAAACCTAGCAGTTTTTTAGATGAGGTTGAGAAAACTACAGTGCTTAGTGTTTGTCAAGCAGTTGCAATTCTCATTTTTATGTCAGTTTTACAAGCTCTGCTCTTTATAATGCTACTATCAGTGCAATAGTAGATTTATCAGAATGTTCATAAAAACTCAATTCTCCTGCTCTGCTCACAGGCAGAAGGCCTCAGACTGATTTTTGTTACTGACTGGGGAACCAGATTTGTTAGGGTGACATATTTGCTGTAGGAAAATGTGAAGTCTGGTTTGGGTGCAGCTTCCTTTAGGTATTTTGTTTATTCCATGCAAAAAGATGGTGCTTTTGCAATGCAAGCTTTACTTGGTTGTCTGGGCTGCGATGGACATTTAACTTTCAGAATATAAAACAGAATTAGGAGCTTATCACAAAACAAGAAAAAAAACAACCTGTAATGCTCTTCCTTTTTCTTTATACCATGTTTTTCTATTATAGATACTGATTTCTTTACAATGAATAATCAAGATCTCATGGAAAGATCCCCTTTCACTAGATAGCTAAGTGTGAAACAGAAATATGGCTGGTGATCAGGAGAAGGGAGAAGGAAGACTTCCATCTGGTTAAAGAAACAGAAAAAAAATGAAGAGATATCACAACCTCAGTGCTATACTTTATTCCTTATTTTATTTCCTTTTCCCAATTATCTCCCTGTCACCAATTACTAGAGAAACAATCTGACTTACAGTTGAAGTTAACTGGCACGGCTAATGATCATGAGAGCTACATTTCATATGATAAAATAGATTTGTTTCCAATCAAAGGTGTGCCCTAAATACCAACATAAACTATGTTAGTATCATTTATATTGAAACCATGTAACTCAGTCCGTGCTTTTATGTTGTGAAATCTTAGCATGTATTTGTCCATATTTAGCTGAGAAGATAAACAAGAATTCAGAAATATTTGTAAATGTGTGCACACCAATAGGGTACTTCTGTAACTATAAACAATGCTCACTCCAAAGTATCTCAGATACTGCAGAAACAGAGAGATTAGAAGGATGATACTGTATTGTTCATGGACTCTATAGACTTATCCCTCCAGGCTACAGATTTTCTAAAAGAACAGTTCTGCTGCCAGCAGCTTGAAAGAACTTTTATTTGTATTGTGTTTTCCATAGCCAACTGTTATGATTATGGATTCACCATGTCACAGCTATATTGGTTCCAACTTGAATTGGGAAAGAGAGCATTTGTGTTCTAGCTGCTCTCAAGCAAATTTATTGAATCAGTGTGCCATAGTCAACATCAGAACAGCTTTTTTTCTCTCTCTTTTTCTTATCTTCATTGCAGTGTGTGCTTTGTGCACCCTTCAGCCTTATTGAGTTATTTTTGTTCTTTCTCTGGGCTTCCTACCCCTCCCTTTTTTCCATTCCCCTTGCATAGCTGAGATATTACTGTGCCTTAGTTCTCTTTGCATTCCGATTCAGTTAGCCATAGCATAAACCAGCAAAGACTGAAAGTAGAAAAACATAATTATGGTAGGACAATATTGTGCTTTGGACAAGCTTCAGGACAAATTCTGATATTTAATAAATCAATATATGGTTGCCATGGAAACCTTCACTGATTGTGTTTGACCTCGCAGCCACGAAATCCTTCCTCTAAAACACAGGCAAACAAGAATGTCTGCTGTATGAACCTTCATCACTGCAATTGAAAAAGGGGACAGAAATGGCTTTTAAGCAGAGTCCTGATCAGCAGCACCTGCAGTGTGATGCGTGTAAAAAAAACCCCAATGCACTTATTGTGTCTCCATATTTGGAGTACTTCTTTGAGGTCACAAGAGTGCAGAGAATTCAGAATTTTAAGTACTGAGGAATCAGATCCTGTATAGAATGAGTTCTATTAAAAATAAGCAGAACATGGCATTATATTTTTGTCTCTCTGTGAGTCTACTGTGTTTCATTACAATATATTGAATTGTGGCTTTTGAAGGAGGGATTAGCAACCACAATGAATACATGTCAAAATGAATCTTGGGCTGTATGATATCTTGCGTTGTCAAGAGGCAACTCTTTTATTCCTAGCTTGCAGCAGTTAAGAATACACTGTGAAATATGGTAAAAAAAATGGCAAGAGCTTGTGGAGGTAGCAGTGCTACCACCTCTGATTTTCAGAAGCTAATCATTGCCTCCATTGATGCTTTGAGGCTAACAGACTAATAAAAGTGTAAGGTGCTCAAACAGCCTAATGACCCTTGCCTTGTTATTTTGCGATATTCACCATATGCAGGCAGTAGAGTTCCTTTTTGTTTTAATAATGCCTCTCTTGAAATACAGCTACTTGTTATTTTCTGATAGTAAATTTTTATGAGGGTTTTTTTGAATTACCAAGACTTGACATATTATGGCTGCATTGTCTTTGAACAGTGCTGTTTGAACACAAAAACATAAAAGCTTATATGACACCAAGGGACACTTTAAAACATCATCTAATAAAAATCTTTAATATGTAGCTCTTACTCTTTGGAGAGGTTTATGTACAGCAACTTTGTGTTCTGTTCCCTAGCGTGTCTTGGGATGAAACTGTATCTGTCTCCTATATTGAGCAATTTAAATTGTTTTATCTTTTTATGCTATCCAATTTTTGTTGTGTTTTCTTATGAAAGGACAGTACAATACTGGAACAGGCAGCTGGAATCACTGCCTCTCAGTTGAGGAGAAAAGATCACGCTACAAAATTGCCAGTTTGCTAACTGTGAGAGGGCACATGCCACCACAGAAGGATACATTTTAAAATGAGAAGAGCTAGGAGATGCTTCTGCCCCTATACTGTGATCTTGTAAATCTCACCTGGAGAGCTGTATTCAGCTATGGAACCTCTGATATAAGAAGGACATGGATCTGCTTGAGCAAATCACGAGGAAGGCCACGAAGATGATCAGAGGAACTCTGATTAGAGCACCTCTCCTATGAAGGCATGAAGAGACAGTTCATTTTGTTCATCTTGGATAAGACAAGCCTCTGGGGAGATGTTATAGCAGCCTACCACTTCCAGTACTTAAAGAAGGCCTACAGGCCTTTGTCAGAAACAGCAGCAATAGTACAAGGGGTAATGGTTTTAAGGGGAAAGAGAGTAGATTTAGGTTAAATATTCTGGATAAAATATTTACCCTGTGGATGCTGAGGCATTAGCACAGGTTTCCCAGAGAGATGGCATATGTCCCATCCCTGGAAACATTCCAGTTCAGGTTGGATGGGGCCCGGAGCAACTTGATATACTTGAAGAAGTCCCTGCCCATGGTAGGAGGGCTGCATTAGATGATATTTATAGGTCCCTTCTAATATGAAATATTCTGTTTCTATGCTTGAATTTTTTTAGATGCAAGAAAATTCTCCATGATCTCTTTCAGTCCTCTTGTATGTAGAATCATCAAATTTTCTGCTGGTTTTGCACAAGTTGTATTTTTTCAGATCATATTGAGAGAATGCCATACTCTTAAGGCTACCTCATGTGTAATTTTCTTCATATATCAATATGGAAAAGTAAAAATTAGTGATGAGCGTACAGTAAAAACCTCTTTATCTAATAAATAAAATATATCATACCAGAGAAATCATTGCAAAAAATAATTTGTATTTGTAGACTCAAACTCTGTCTACTATATTTAAAGGTTTTAGATCTGTTTAAGTACAAAAGGGGATTTTGCGGTTCTTTCATTAATTTTATTTCTGCAGGCAAGTCAGTTTAGATTTTTCACCTTTCACCCAGTTTTTGGCATTACATAACTCCTGATACTGGCTTATAATAAATTGCAATGTTTTATTTTCTAGTCCTTGCCCTTTTTTCATTAAAAGACTGTACGTGATATGGCTACAGTTGCAGCAGTTGATCTTCTAAATTACTAGACTCTTTCCAAAAATGATTCCAACTGACAAGAAGAATATGGCTTCAAATGAATGCTTTATGTCAGACTGCTTAGCTCTGTGAGGGGCTATCAAAGCTGTGCCAAGATGGGGCCAGGCTGGTAAGCTCCAGTTAGCATGGAGGCCCCTTATGTTCGTGCATCACCCTGAAGTCAGGTTAGTTAGAGGAGCCCAGAGGCAGGAGGGTTACCAGAAAAACAGAGAGGAAATATGAAGAATATGGTAAATAATTTCATAACTTGACACTTCTAACACAAACTGAGAAAGAAAAAAAAACCAGATGCACAGAAGACATTGTGAACTTGAGCTGTTTTATGAAAATCTCTGACAAGATCTTGCATCTTTTTTTCAGTTCGTGTGTACACACAAAATGGCTTCTATTGAAGCATTGTGTGGCCTTTACCTCACTTTCTGTGCTCCACTCAGCAAACCTTCCTGCAGTGAACTTGACATGCAGAACCATTCATGTACAGGTGCTTTTGGTGTTGTCAAAAGAAACTTGCTTTTACTTCTGAGCTACATCTGGAAGGAAATAGTACCTAAGAAGTGTATATATTCCAGTTTAATTGGCAGTCTTCTCCAGGAAGACTATCCCCCAGCCCAGAGTCCAAACATGGAAATCTTAGTAGTCAGTAGGAATTAGAGTAAGAAGATTCAGAACATAATGGTTGAAATTGATGATCTTAAAGGTCTTTTTCAACCTTAATGATTGAATGACTCCCTAATTCAATACTTGTCAATGCTGAGGGACGAGTGGAAACATTAGTTTAAACATGGTGAACACAGAACATTTTTATTTTCAGAGCATCTTACAATCCTTTCCTACCTCCACTGCGCTTTGCTTCTTTGGATGTTTCCAATCACATGCTGTCTGAAATCAAACTAATCATGTCAGGAAGAAGATGAGGAAAAGAGGTAAGCTGAAGACCTTTGCTGTCAATCCATTCAGTTTTTATATATCCTGTTGCAGAGAATCTTGATGATAATGCCTTGCCAGAGATATGGTGTCCACCTCAGACTGGATTATCATAGAAGATGAGTGTAATTACTTGTAAGAGTGATCTCTATGTTTGTGCCTTGCCAGCTGAGGCCAGAGCCTCCCAGGCTTCAAAAAACTGACTGGGGAATCCAAGTAAAAAGCCAGAAACACCCTTCACCTGATTGATTTGCTTCTGCTTGAGTAAAACATATCAGGTTGAAAGAGAATATTATGATGTGTATTTTAAGAGAACAAATCCTGTGTTGGGAAAAATAACAAAGAGCATCACAACACATTGTATTTGAAGAAGATACAACAGCTTGTATTAGACAGCTGAAGCCTGCTATTATATAGAGTGAAAAATATTTCCTACGGATTTATGATTTATATTTACTGCCTACAGCAGGTAATTCTAATTAATTATATTTGCCTTACAAAATCTATAATGCATACTTCACAGGGAAGACTAGGCAAAGCAGTGGAATCCATAGTGATGTGTTTCCTTCAGCTTCCTTTCAGTTCTCTGACTCTAAGACCCCATGTGCAGGGAAGGCAGCGGAAGCCATTTGCAGAGTGGTAGCCTTGCTGCTTCCTAGGCAGGATCAAAGCTGTGCATTCTTGAGTGCCATCTGCTGGCTTTTTATTAACTATTTACATAAACAAAGAGAAAGTGCTTCTATAACCTTTGGTTCCCATCAGACAGAGGTAGAATAACAGACTGATGGCTCCCATGTTTCAAAATCAAACAAAGGGCTGGATCTGGAAACACATACCCAGCAGAAATACAGAGCAAATAAAACTATATAGACCAAGAATTATATATCTTAATCTTACCCTTAAATGAAAGTTGTCTGTCAGGGAACTAGATGTACATATGCATTTGCATCCTGCATCCTGCCACAAGGAAAAAAAAGAAATTCAAAGCCAAATGGGTCATTTTGGTTCCATGTGCAAGATTTAATTAAGTTTCATTTCTGAGTCAGTCAATAATTTTTGCATTTTGAGAAGGAAACTTTGATATATTTTTAATGTCAAACTGCAATTTAAAACTAAAAATTAATTTATTACTAAATATTGTTAAACATTCTATTTAGGTTTGTCTCAAGGGAAAAAAATATACAACTTAGCATAACTAGCATAACTTTGTCTTTTTAAGACAAAGTGTACGGAGTCTCTTCCAAACTGAACAGATAAAGCTAATTCAATCTAATGAGGGCTTGCATTTTGCTGCTAGAAGAATGCAATTTCTCACATCTTTGCCCCCAGATTACCTCCTCTGCTGAGGAGATGAAGCTGCATTTTATGACAATGACAGACCTGTTAGAGTAACACTCATTCAGTTTGCAAAGTATTTTTAAATTCTCAGTGAAATATTAATCACCTCCATTCATTGTACCACTAGACTTACCTCTTCAGAAGCCAGGGATGACACCTGAAAGTGTGATATTATAAACAGAGTGCAAAACATTTTTATAATCTCTGGTCCTTGGCTGTAGTAGAAGTGGGTATGTTGACCTGAAACTGAAATGATCTCTTTCTCTCATTTCTAAGCTGATTGTGTTGGTTGGTGAGAGAAGGGAAGAAAAGGCCTGTTATAACCTCCTCCACCACTCTGTTTTCCTGCTTCCACTGTGTGAAGCTTTTCCACCACTGTTTTCCTGCTTCCACTCTGCAAAGCTTTTCCACCACTCTGTTTTCTTGTTTCTAATGTGTGACAGTGAATCCCCAGGGTTATAGATATAAAGCCTTCAGCTTCACAGGGGCATAACAAGTCCCAATTCTTATTGTTTATGGGGCCACAGGAAAGAATGAAATACACTAAAAAATGCCTCTTTGTTTCCTTATGAGGGCAAGGGGATAGTAATTGATGCCTTAAAAATAAATGAAAAAGGTGTATTATGGCAAGCCTTTGAAATAAAAGCAGGATTTCACTTGTTGCTCTTCCTAATGAGTTTCTTTTGGTAAGTCTGTAGCTGGTAAACCAAAGAGGGGATCAAAACAGCAGAAATTAGGTATCCTATTTTAATCACGGCTTATTTCCTCCACGCTTCTCTGCTCTTCCTCCAAGACTTGTTAGCTTCACCTGTCAGGCCTATGGAAACATGGCCATATAACAAGAGAACTCTCCATCATCCCTTTTTTGTTTTCAAAGGCAGTGGTTTTACATATCTGTTGCTTAATATCGAGCCCTGGTTAAGAAAAGCAAAACTCTTTCCAGCCTGACAAATCCCAGTGTCTGTCCAGCACATTGTTTTCTTGGATTCTTTGAAGTTGTCTAATGATGTTTCATTTGTCACTGTTTGATTTTATGATGATTCCTCCTGACAATCTTGTTTGATTACATTCCATAAAGTTCCTCATCATTAAAAATTTCATACAACAATCTCTTGTGTTAGAATAATTATTTGAGATGGAAATAACAATTTAGTTACTCCTAATCTGCTCCACAGCTGAAAAGTTCTGTCCCCAGGCAATTTTCTTCTCCATAATAGCTTCCTACTTGTGCTTTCTTGTACAAATGTGGAGGTTCATTTGTTTTTTTGCTATCCCCATGATGCTGATTTTGGCTCACATTCTTATAAACTATCCTTGCATTTCAGCTTTCCTCCTGTTAAATCTTGTTTGGCAGCCTCACACTGAAAACAGCTAAGCTGTTTTGCATGAGTAGCATTTTGCTGCAATAGCATTAAATATACATTCATGTTTAGTGACTGGTTAATTAATTTTTTTTTCCTAAGCGTTGCAATCCTGTTTTTATAATAAGCTGCATTTTGCTGATTGTGGTGGATTTGTTCTGTAGCAGCAAACCTTGAGGGAAGCAGACATCTAGTGACTGACATTTCAGTAGCACTCTTCAAAGGCATTTATGTTATCCTTTTAAAACAGAAGCTGAGAGTTTGCATAGCTCAGGTAGCTTTTCTTTCATCACAGTTGTTGTTCTGTCTTCTGAACTGCTTAGTTATGGGACCTATGACCTTAGGAGTTAGCTTTGCTGTTAGTATATATGTGAAGAAGACTAAAGCATGGAATTCCCACTTGCAAACTAGTCATTCATATCCTGCATCTCTGCTCACCAACATGTCTATTGCACAGAAATGAATCTTGAAGGCTGATTAAGCTAGTGAACACCACAATTCAACACATTTTCTGACTTACCATACTCATTTGGGAAGAAAAACCCTATGTGCCATACTTCATGCTGAGTTATCCGCCTGATCAAATCCATAGTGAGGCTTGTCATCTCTCCTTCTTTGTAGTCAATTTCATAAGCAACCAATTAAACTTCTGCAGTGGTAGTCATGTAGTAATTTATAGTGTTTCTACGCAAGGACCAGCCAATTTCTTTCCTACTAAGTAAGACTGGTCTTATTAGTAATGTAAACCAATTTCAGGAGAAAGTGTCATTCCTGTTGCAGCTCAAAAGTAACCCATATTTCTCCATAATGTTGCCAAAAAACTGCAGGTCTCCGTTGTTTGTTTAGACAGAAGACTTCTTCATGCATGTTCTTAGCTTGCTTCCAATGATCCACAGAGATGTCAGCAAACACCTTCTGAAATGCCCAGATAACCTCACAAATATGACAATGATAGCAGAGATTTTTTGCTGATTTCTTGAGTTTTACTTTTTAATTAAGCCAACAGGTAAAGAAAAGAGGCTTGAAAGCAGGTAGGTTTCAGTCCGTTTGCTGTGCTTTGCAACTGGATCACTTTCCTCCTACTGAAACTGCAACTTCAGAACAATCTGTCATTCTACATCTTGGAACATTAAACATTGCTGTTCATTTTCAGCTTCCTGTCTTTGCATGACTCAAATGTTGTCTTGAAATGTAGCTGATTTTCTGTGGATTTTATTGTGACATAAGGCACCACCAGATTGCAGAGGGTGCGACAGGATGGTCATTTCAAGGCAACCTTCCAGCTAGAGAGAGATGGATGACCTGGAGAAGTGGCTGGTATCTTTATTGGTTAGCTAAACATTCATCTGCCCTCAGCCATAAGTAAGATACAACTGACTTTGAGATTTCAAGAATAAAGCAAGTAAAACCAATAAACAGTTGATTAAAGAAAATTTTTCTTTACTCCTGTTATGGAATTTAGAAAACTTTTCTCCTAAATAGGACACTAGTCTCTGAAAAAGCAGTGAGAAGTGTCAGAGACATCAAAGTGTATGATTGTACTTAAACATAAGTTAGAAACATTTCTGCACCGTGTCATTTCTCCTTAACAAATACTAAAACTAAAACATCATGTATTAATAATAGGTAGATAGTTAAGTGCAGTCAACTGAATATAAAAATACAAGGAAAAAAGCTAATGTTAAATAAAGGATAGATTAATATAAAGCCTAACCTGCTCATAGATTCCGTGAAAAGAATATGCCAATAATTGTCCATGTTAATTATTAATTGTAAATTTTATGTCTACTGTTAGATTCTTATGAAAAACTATTGTGGTACAGTCTGTGATTAATCTAAGCATATGATAAAATTTTAGATGGTGTAGGGTAGCCTACTTCTAGCTGCTGGTGTGAAAGCACACACATTCCCTTGTAGGTGCCATGTCTGCCAGACGCTTATGGGTGTCTCAGCCACCCTTGAGCACATCAAAGGACTTTTGATGCTTTTGTTTAGATCTCTGAAAAAAATTGTCAGATGGCACATTTGGCCTCTAGTCATCTGCCCTAGAGGACATAACTGTCTCTAAACTTTGTGCCATACAGACACCCTGGAGCATTCTAGGTCCATCATCAGCTCAGAGGAGCCCAAGGAAGAATCCAACTAGTCAGACAGACTCTTTGTGGAAGACAAAATTTGTTCTGAGCTCCAGACAGAATATATTAGATGTATTTTTTCTTTTTACGTTGATTGTTGATTTTTCTACTATTTCCATGTTACAAGTGAACATGGCATACACTAACCACAGATAAATTTATGCCACGAACGTCAAAAGTTACCAAAACTTTACATTTGAGAATGTGATTCTTTGGTGTTATTTCAACTTAAATATTATGCTATCACATCAGTCCTGATAATCAGTTGCACAGTATTGGGGTATGGACTACACAAACATCAATACGATGAGCAATAGCCAACTTTATTGTTTGTTAAAGATGGTTATCTACTATATCCTACTGTTACATAGTTTCAACTAATATACAAATTTGCTACATGTTGCTGTTCACACACACTAGTCTATTATATTCATACACTAGTTTTGTTAATTGTCTATTATGCTTTTGCTGATGGTAAGCCCTGGCCTTGCTTACTAGTGATTATGTAGCCTTCTTCACTTACTCATATTCACTTATGACTTTCTCATACCCACTTACCACTTACTGCTTCCTACAACTTCTCAGTTCCTTCTCTACCTGTTAAAATGTTCAAGGACTTTCTACATGCTGTCCTGCACAGAAGCTCTTTGTCCTCTAGATGTTACTCAGCATGTAGGCTCCTTGCACAGATATGCGAAGCTTGTGCCTGGATTGCTCAGTGTTGTCTCTAAGCAGAAATCATGTCCCTTCTCTCTCAGAAATCCCTCTACAATAATATTGTGCTATTCTTTTTTTACAGCAGCCTCAAAAACCCATCTCAAAGATGCTATTTTAAAAAAGGACAGTAACAAAGCAGGTGTGAGAAACTATAGTGGAAGTGGCATAGAGGTGCAGTGATTACCATGTTAAAATTCATACTTTATCAGAATAATATCTGGATATGACAGCAGATTAATTACTCTTTGCTTCTGCTCACTTTTAGAGTAAACAATGTCTCACTTTTAGACTAAACGTGATAATTTCTGCTGGCCAGAGCTTAACATTGCTCTGCAATTACTCATTATGAGTTACTACAGAATAAGATCAAAGCAGGGAGGGTGAGTATTGCTGTTATTTCCCAACTTACTGTTTTCCTATGTTATGCTTTGATTGCCCAAAATTAAGCCCATGTGATCAAAGAACATGTGACTACTTCGTAATGTTGCTACATTTGCCACACCGATATCTTAAATAAATAACATAGAATTTATATCAACACACACATACATATTCAGATACACTTGTTCAATACTGTGTGTATGGAGAGCTACTTTACAGCATGAAAATAGTCACTAAAGTATTGGAAGTTTAAGGATGTTTCAGAAACCAGCTGTTAAGAAAGTTCACTGAATTTGAGCTTCAATCCATCAATCATATAGGCTTGACTTAATGTATGAGTGGCCAAGTACCCTGAAGTGCCTCAGAAAAAAAGAAGTAATCTTTTTCATTACTTCTTCCTAGTTATCAAAGACAGCAGCTCTAAGATAGGAACACTATCTCAATTGCTGTTGTGAATGAGTGACAGTGGAAGAATGTCAAGTTGCTGGGAGGACTTTAAAAGGTTTTTTAAAGGTAAAGACGGTCAGATTGCTGCTACAGTTGCCTAACTAGCTAGAATGGAATTCCTCATAACACGAAGTCCATGGTGCATGAAAAATCTTCTATATGGAAGACTGTATCAAGTATTACACTGTTCATAGATGGTATAACATACCATAAATTTAAAATCCATTAATACAACCACAGCAGTTTGGGAGACTCTCAGTAGATTGAAATAATGGAGCAACTATATTAGTCCTAGATTTGATTCACTATCACATTACAGTAAAATTACCATCACCACCTAAGGGGCAATTTTTAAAAATAATAAAATATTAAAATTTACTCCTTTTTTTGAGTACTTGACCTGCGAAGTTTGTATTGTATACTGAGGTTTGGTTTTTTTTCCAGTATTTTGATTATTCTTTCAACCCAAAAATATTTCTATTTCTCAAATTGGAAAGAATAACACTGGAGTTACAATAATAAGTATCAATCTTTGTAATTAGTACTGTTTAATTTAGTGATTAGAGCCTTAACATGTAGCAGCACAAAGATACTGTTTTAATATCTTCTTAAAACTAACATAATTTCTATCACATTATGTGCTTGCCTGCTGTTCCGGTAATGAACTCTTTTCTGTTTTGCCTTTAGTACTGCAAGGGTAGCTTCACCAGCTCCTGTGGAGTTTTAGGGTGAAGGGTTTTTTAATTCAGTTTTTCATTTACTCCATAAAAAATTGATTAACTATGAAGATAAGTTTGAAAATGCATTTTTATTGGCATGGGAGTGCAATTCAATGATTTTTCTTAGATCATCCAGTTCTGCATGTCAGAAACTAGTACTCAGAGCACAACCAGCCGTGTGAAATGATGGCACAAAAAAAAGGTGAGTAAAAACTAGCTATGTATAAATGTGTGGATGTTACAGGATGGTTTCAAACACACAGGTCAACATGGAATTGCCACCTCCCAGGCTGTAAAATGAGATTTGTTTTATTGCAGGGATGGATTTGGGAGATCATTTCAGACCTTCAATATTTTGAGAACATCAAACAGAATTCTGTCTTTCTCCTGCTCTCCTAAAAACCTTAGAAGGGGAAAAAAACATACTTCAAGGGTGCATTGCAATAATGAGCTGGAAAGCTTAATAGTACTTGCTACCAAAGTTTTTCAGAAGTAGCACCCTGTGCCAGGACATCTGCAACTTACACCAAACACGTTACCATATAACGGATCACAAAATCACAGAATGTCAGGAATTGGAAGGGACCTCAAGAGAATAGGTAGCAAACTCAGAAGGACTTATTGTAAATGCAAAAGTAATGCCCTTTGACCTAACGACTTGATGCATGTTAAAAGCAATGACTTTAAGGATTTTGAAAATTACTAGTTTCCAGGCATCTATTTATATGCCTTTTATTTAGGCAGATGATACAAAAACATGAAGGAAAGCTTGAATAAGAACTGATCTTTTAGAAAGGCAAGCAATTTCATTTTTCTACAAGGATTTGCATTTGATTATTCATTTCAGAGTTTTTTTGGATGGGTTGAAAATCTGTGCAGCTAACCTCAGTTCAGATTACTGGGGTTTTTTTTAAACCTTTATATTTTAACCCTAGCATACCAAAACTTATCTCAGTGCATCCACTCTTATTATTTAAACATTTGCTTGTTCATTTTGCTGTACTGGAATATCTTAATGGAGTCTTGCAGTTCTAGACATCAATCAGCCACTCAGCCCTCACTGTCATGCAGGCAGGAATGTGCTCATGGGTGACTGAAGCACAGCCAGTCACCAGCTGGCTTCAAACAAATACAAGGGAAAAAAAGTCAAGCAGTGACAGCAGGAAGAGGCTATATCTGGAAAAAGCGACAACTTCCAAACTCGCTTACGCAACATATAAAATTTCCAAGTGGCACTTAATGCATTTTTTTAAACCTCAGCCTGACCACCACATTGCCCTCTGCTGTGATCATACATTCTTCAGGATGTAAATGATATTCTATGCCAAAGCTTCCTTTCTGGGAATGGTTAATACCTCAGGTATACACATGCTTAAGGTTCAATGTACTAATTAATGAGAACCTAGACCTGACACCAGAAAGAGATGGTTAGCGGAGAACATGAGCTTTATGATGTACACTGCGTCCTGGACTTCTAAGTGCTGGTTTCAGGGACCTGGCCAGAATACTGTGAAACTCCCTCCCAGGATATGAAATTTGCTCCACATGAAAGGGCTGTGTTCAGATGTCATTTTGAATAAAAATGAAACCTTGGCACACATTTGTACCTTTGTTGACAAGATACATCTATGCTAGATAGTGCAAGATGAACTTTAAGATACACAAGTCACAGAATAGTTGTACTGCATTTTTTGGGTGCAACATTTTCAATTTGAAGTTATGTAGCTGGAAATAAATGAATCATACAAATTATAAATTGCAGATTACATGATTTCAGTAGGTCTTGGGAAGAGAGATATGGTGGTGTTGTACCAAAATTATGACCTATGCCCTGAGATATGCTTGTCTTGGCTTCAGATGACTCTGCAATCCCTGCTTGTCTTGAATTTGTGCGAGATTTTTTTGGTAAATAATATAAATATTCTGCTTCAGAGGTCTGGGAAATGTTTGTACTTTTTAAGTTCAGGAAGCCTATTGTGTACTTAAAAAATATTCCTCATTAGAACCAGAAGGAGGAAAGGGCTGAAGCTTCCTTCACATTACTGATACATTGAAAGCCCATATGGTTTTATCTCAGTAGTTACTAGATCTACAGTCCCAGCAACTTGACTTGTGAAAAAATCAGGATTAAAAAAAATTTTTTTTGCACCTGTGTTTCATTTTATTACTGTTTGGTAAAGGACCTTGTGTTTGCGTAGTAGAGGATGGAGGAAGATCATTAATTGGTCTCTGCACCAGGAGCCAGTGTTGTCATTGCAGGTTTCAACAGCAGCGAAGGAGAAGAGGTGAGTTGGCGGCATCCCTGGAAGCATTCACCTGAAAAAGGCCTTCTGATGGTCATTTAACAATGAAAAACTGGGAGAAAGCTCTACATGGAAACAAGTGCTATTCTGCAGCAAATAGATACCACTTCTTATCTTGAGTGAGGACATTTCACTCTGTGATACTGAAAATTTACACAATAATTTACTTCCTCTCCCTAGGAGTGACATGTCTTTTATGTTTATAGCTAGCCCTCCTTTCAATTACATTTAAATTTTGTTGTCAGAAAAATTACCCTTAGTAGTCATTGAATACTAAACCGCAGAGTAATACAACTTGCAGACTTTCTAGTTGAGTTTTTATCCTTTTTATCTTTCAAGCAAATAGAAAAAACCAGCATAGTTTGCTAAAACATTCTACTTGCTTGATCAATAGCCCATATATATTACTTTCCAAGAGAGAGAAAATTATTTGATTATAATTCTTCAGTGCTGGTAATGTCCCAAATTAAACTCCACCTATGCACAGATGTCTCACCCCCTTGAGCATTATTTATCATTATAAAAATTAAATATAAGACTGGCTTGCAACAGGCCCATAAATTGAACTGCCTATTAGGCACTTCATGTCCTATTGGTTATGAACCTCTTCACAATCCTTCCTATAATTACTGAAATACATCACTTGAATTTGTTGCTGGATTTGTGTGTTTAAAATATTAAGTGTTTGACATGTATTAGTTCTGAGAATAGAATTAACTACATCTTGATAAATTGTTCCTATTTATTTCAAACAATTAGGATGTCTTCTGCCTCCCTAACATCTGATACAAGTACCCACAGATCTGTAATACAAAAAGCTGAAACTTCCAATAGTAATTTCTGCCAGATTTATGTATTTTGAGTTCAATCTCATGTCTCCATTAGACATTTCCTCTGAAAATAACAGGAGGGCAATAGGTTTTTAAAATCCTTGGGCTGAAATGAAATGTTCTGGTTGATATATTTGTACTGTCATTTTGTCTTAGGTTTGAGTTTGCCCTTGAAACTGAACTCTCTAAATAATCCTCATTCAGATTTTAACCCTGCAGCTGCACAACCAATATGCCATGTGGGGAAAGTCAAATGCACAATGAAGCTCCACCCTCAGCCCTTTTCCCACTGGCACTCTGCACACAAGCAGCTCTGGACACGTTGATTGAGTCATAGTCACATGGCTAAAAAATATAATACAGACTAAACTCATTGAGACCTGTTGTTCTCAGTGTGCCTTCTTGGATGACAGGATTCCTCAATGCCTGTTAGATTACCTGTTGTTATGTGAAAAATATATCCTAATAAAAAATGTCAGCTCACAAATGTAGAAGAACTCTGTGTTAATATGATCATTAGTATGTGATGTTACTACTTGATGAAGGAAAATACAACAGAACCTAACTCTGTGGGGAAAGGTCCCCAGGTGTCCTTTTCCATTATGGAAACTAACCCACACACTGCAATTTTTTTTTAGCAGAACATGACTTTCCAGCTTTGCAAAGAACATATGGAGAATACAGTCTAAACTGTAAAGCTAGTTAGATCCCCCATTAAATAGACACTCCCAAGCTCCATTTTTTCATGTGAATCCCAGTTTTTCTGTCTGGCCCTCCAAATACCTTTATGCCAAAATACCATTATGAGTCTGTATGTGAATCACTGAAATTCAATGACATCTGGAAATTTGATCATGGGGCTATCTAGTGGATGATGTTCAGAGCCAGGAGCTTACAACTCTTCACTGCTCATCTAGTTTTGCTGCTGACATATTGCCTATCATTAGGCAAGTTATTTAAATGCTATGTCCTGTTTTGCCATGCTGCACTAATGGGAACAATAATTACCATGGAATCCTACTGATTAAAGAGCTGTGCAGTTCTGCTGCTGGTCTGGCTGGTTAAAGTTTGCTGTAATACATCTAGTAGCAAATACATATTCTTTCAGCTATGCTACAGACTTTTCCAGTGAAAATTAGTGTTTTCAGCATAAGATGAAACAAAACAAGACAACATTTTAAAATGCTTGCACTAAGTATATTACTGCTGGGAACACAGAAGTTAATGTCAAAAAAACTAAATTATTTACATCAGTTAACATTCAGAATGGTAAGGTTTCTCTACATCTGTACTGCTAGGTATTTTGAAATTTAGAAAGTTAATACATTCTGCAGAGCACGATTGTACATAATTTTTTATCCAACAGCTTAACAGAATATCTTTATGCAAATACCACAATTAGTAGTAGGCCCAGTAAACATGAACATTTCTAATTACTTCCATATTGCCAAGTGATTTAAAATTGAATCTTCTCTTCAGTATTAAAGCATTTTTCAAACTATACTCTGGTTTGTTTGGCTGTTTTAGCTGCTGTATTATGGTTTATAAAGGAAATAGAAATGACAAATGTAATAAGCTGGATATTTTCACCTAGTTGTAAATGTCAACTAAGGTTCTATTTAGGAGTTATATCCTTCACTCTCCTCCTCAGCATTACCTTTTCAACCTTTTTCCCCAGCAAGGTCAATGTGCTGCAGATCCAAGGCTGCTGCCATTGCTCACAGTCACGTCACCTTTACCCTTCGTTTTTCCATTCGTCACATCAGGCTTTTTGTCTTCTTGTATTTAGCTTATTAGATTTATAGGACAGGGACCTTCTCTTGCATTTTGCATTCTCTGACCATTTAAGTATTATTTATTTGTTCCTTTTAATTGTTCCTATGTCATAAATTTCCATCTCAAGTAATGCCATTAATCTGAATTTAGTGATCTATATAAATTACAGTTAAAGAGAGGTTTGGTATGTCTTAATTTGCAATTTCTTGTTGGGATACGAAGGATCTCATGATTTTTGTGCTCAAAAAACATTTCTGTTTGGCAACCAATAGGTCTGCTTGGCATTTAGGCAGGGGTATTACGAAGCCTTGTTGTATAGTAAGGCACAGTAAGGCAGAAAGGGCCAAAGGCAGAATGTTCTGTCCCCTTGTTCCTGTTGTCAGGATGCAGAGAAGCACCCAGGTGGTACCCAGGGGGATTCACAGAATCACAGAATGTCATGGATTGGAAGTTTCCTTAAAAGATCACCTAGCCCAACTCCCCTGTCAGAGCAGGAACACCTAGATCAGGCTACACAGGAACACATCCAGATGGGTTTTGAATGTCTTCAGAGAAGGAGACCTCACAACTCCTATGGGCAGCTGGGTCCAGTGTTCTGTCACCCTCACTGTGAAAAAAGTTTTTCTTATATTTCTGTGGAACCTCCTGCATTCCAGTTTGCATCCATTGCCCTGGGTCCTGTCATTGGAGGTCACTGAGACGAGCCTGGCTCCATCCTCCTGACACTCACCCTTTACATATTTATAAACATGAACAAGGTCAGCCCTTGGTTTCCTCTTCTCCAAGTTAAAGATCTCCAGCTCCCTCAGCTGCTCATCATAAGGGAGATGTTCCAAACCCTTCATCATCTTTGTGACTCTGTGATGGACTCTCTCCAGCAGTTCCCTGTCCTTGAACTGAGGGCTACAGAAATAGACACAATACTCCAGATGTGGTCTCACCAGGGCAGAGTAGAGGGGGAGAAGAACCTCTCCTGACCTACTGACTATGCCACTTCTAATACACCCCAGGATGCCATTGGCCTTCTTGGCCACAAGGGCAAGATGCTGGCTCATCATCATCCTGTTGTCCACCAGGACCCCCAGCTCACTTTCCCCTACTCTGCTCCCTTAACAGGTTGCTCCCCAGCTTATACTGAATCATGGAGTTGTTCTCGTCCATATGTAAGAACCTACACTTGCCCCTGCTATATTTAATTGAATTTCTCCCCTCCCAGGTCTCCACCCTGTCCAGGCTTCTTTGAATGGCAGCACAGCCTTCCAGAGTGTTGGCCACTCCTCCCAGTTTTGTGTCTTCAGCAAACTCGCTGACAGTGCACTCTAGTCCCTCATCTAAGTCACTGATGAATACATTGAACAGTACTGGTCCCAGTACAGATCCTTGAGGGAGTCCACTAGACATAGGCCTCCAAATAGACTGCCCACTGACCACAACTCTCTGGCTTCCTTCCTTCAACCAGTTCACAGTCTGCATCCTGAAATGAGCAGACTGTTAAATTCAAAAGAAATACAAACAGAATCTCTGGGGACAAATTTGTTACTCAAAACATGTACAGCCCTGATCCTCTGTATGCAAAACAATCTAATTTAAAATAAACTCAATTAATTATTCAGGATAGTGAGCTATTATTATGTTAATACTTTAGTTTACATGTTTTTATAAGTTTGTGTGCCATCATTTCTCATATTCATGGCTTAAGATGAATTTTTTTGATTAATTATGTGTAATATGGCTAATAGCCACTATGCAGATAAGGAAATTAAACTAATGAAAAAGCAGACAAAATTACTGTGTAGGGGTATGTGGGCAATATTTTGAGATGGCTCATTTTTCATGCACTAGTATATTATCTATGTAAACTATAAATAAGCCTCAGATTCCATTATGGTTTTAAATGAGACATTTGAATACAGAAGATGAAAATTGTCTGCCATGAAAAGATGTATACATACACCAAAATTAATTTACAGATATTTTGGACTGCTCCAACTTTCAGGTGGTGAAATTCCAAAATACTCTCAACTCTGATCAAGTTAAACTGTGTTTGCAAAAAAAGCTGAGTTAAATTAATGAAAATACTATGCAGCAGTTACATTCAGTAGATACTTAATATGCTCTACCATGATACTAGGATATATTTTTCTCTTTCACAGTTTATAAGATTTATTTATATGATCATCACACAAGTGATGAGTGGTGTTCCTCAGAGATCAATACTGAGACCTGTGCTATTTTACATCTTTGTTGGAGACATGGACAGTGGGATGGAGTGCACCCTCAGCAAGTTTGCAAATGTCACCAAGTTGTATGGTGCAGCTGACATGTCAGAGGAAAGGGATGCCATCTGGAGGGAGCCTGACAGTTCTTTTTAATCTTAATTTTTATTATATTGGGGTGGAGGGTGGCATTATAGAGAGCAGCTTCACACCACAACCTGAACCAATTCTAGCATCACTTTTTTGAAGTCAGCCAGCACCACACTGGAGCTGAGTTAAGAACACTTCACTCTGGTCATTTGCTGCAGCTTTAACCCAGGAAAGAGAGGTTCTGTCGTGACCTTAAGAGAACTATGATTTTACTACAAAAATTGCTATTGAGGTTTGTTGTTCTGTCTTTAAAACATCAGCATATGCTGATGGATGCTCACTGCCTAAAAATTATTCCCAGAACTCTCCCATGAACTATTACACAGTAAAACCTCAAAGGTGAAAAATAAGCTTGCAGCAAGAGCATGTTTCTTATGGAGATATATGCATAAACTATAAACTTATATATTTTGAATTCTGATGCTTTATGATATGAGAGTGAAAATAAGTGTGATTAAACCCATTTTAATCATAGGGTTTATTAGCTTTTCCCAAAATCATACTAGCAATAAAGATGAATGTTGCAAAGAATCAATTTTAGCCCTGTGTTTTACGCTGACCCTTTATGACATCTGAGATTCTGCAACATTGAAAGCTGACATTATTAGTTGTTCAGCTCTATCAAACTGGAAATTTCACCTTCTTAAAATGCAGTTGCCATGGAAACACTGTAGTTCCATGATTTTTGCTTGCAGGTGGTATAGAAAAAGTCTTGGTACCAATATACAAGTCAATGCATGTCATTTAAAAATACCTTCTTGGTTCTCTGATGCTTTTAAAATGAAAAAAATAGCAATAGGAGGTGTGAGCTATAGCACTTAATGTACTGCAAGAATGAAAAATGTTTTTCAACAATAATCTTGGGTATATGCCATGGAGAAATAATACCTAGACAGAGACTCTTTCTTAAATGTCGCTTTTTAAATTGAAGCAAACACTTCTTCATACTTACTTATTCAAGTCAAATGGTTTTATTTTAATAGCTTCATCCTTGAGGATTCTCTTATTTCTTTTGAACACAGAAAAACTTTTTCCTCAGTCTCAGGAACAGGCTGCTACTGGAATGCAGGTGAGCTGGGCACACTGGAGAAGTTGTACACTGTGGAATAGTCAGAGGAGGAGGGGCAAGGAGGGAAGCCTCTTCACACCCTGCTTACCCATCTGCCACTAGTGCTCCCATTCCTCTCCCTCATGCAGTCATACCCTCCTGACTAAGAAAGTCTGCCTCTAGGACACAGAGTAGTGAGTGTGGAATCCAAAATAGCATGCCCTTGTTTAGATATGTATGCCAGCACATTGGTTTTACATTAAAATTGTCAGCAGCCCAAGGCAACAAACAAATCAGAAGCAGCTATGAGGGAACCTGGTGGAAGGTAAGGAAAGAAGCAGAAAGAATACCAGATGTATGAAGGTTTTCTGCAGCAAAAAAGACCACGGGGCCAGATAAGTTTTAGAAGGAATTCAGAAGAAGGTACATGCAGGCTGAAGACAGTGTTTGGAAAAGACTGATTTAGTGACATAGTTAAGAAATTTATATTTTTAACTTTTTCATGTGATTGAGGAGGAACATGATTAAACAGATTTACACCTTACAGATATTCTTACCATTTTGCAGGTCAGAATGTATTTCAGAATGCTTGACAAGGACATTGTATTTTATTATGTTCAGTAGGAAAATTGCTAATAGAACATGTGAACTCAGCCATTTTTGACTCTTTCTGAATCTTACATGTAGAGAACACCAATAATGCATTGCTGTCCACTTTTGACATGAATGGGAAGTAAGTCTTGCTGCATTCACTATTTGCTGACTGTTATGCAGGGCTATAGGATCTTGATTTATTTACCTCTTTGAAATATAAAAGAAGACTGATATGAACAGAATACTTCATTTTTCAGTATTTGTGTCAAAGTAAATTTCATTTCAAGTTCTATTCTGAAAGGCAAGATAGTCCAACTGATTATTTGTCCAAGAAGACCATACACGGCAATGATGATCCATTCTTTCATTATGTCCAAAAGCACAAAAGCAATTTTCTGGCACTGAATAAAACAAAATGCAACAAAACAACACAGTGACTGAAAAAAAGGGAAAAGTTACTTGTAAGAGGAACATGTGTTGAAGGTAGATGTCAATCCCTGAGTTGCACATTGAGACAAGGCAAGAGAAAGCTTTGCTCCAAGAGAGGTCTGTCTGCAGCTGAGTTATGCCAGGCACACTAACCTTCAGCTGCCCCTTGGTCACCAACAGCCTCCATCAGCTTCTACTCCCTTACATCCTGTGTGGACATGCACTCTTGGCCCATGTTTATTTTCCAGAGAGGTGTAAGTTTTCATTTGTTGTTGAAAGTTACTAACTATAAAGACTATAAAAGAGTCTTTAAGCCATTATCTTTCTTGTCCTTTTATTTATTTTGAGAAAATGCTCTATTCTTTCATTGCATAAGTTGTCCAATATATTTTGGACTTGTATTCACTTTAATAATAACTTGACAAGGCTTTATTTTCTATTATAAAGCCATGAGACCTTTTCCATGATGGACCCACAGTCACCCTCTAGCTAAACTGCCATGCCACAATGCATAGGGCACTCTTCAGGTTAACAAACGAGGTCACACATGCAATGGCATTTAATAAAAATTGTTGGTGAATTGAAATGTGTTTCTCACCAGGAAGCCTAATCTTTCTTCGTAAACAATCCATTTTAACAGTTCAGCTAGTTTTGTAGCTGACATATAGAAGCAAGCTGCTTAAAGACCTTTTGTTTATTTATAGTCATGCTCATTCACAGGCTGTATTTCATTTTTATTATTATTCTGCCAAAGACGCTCATGACAAATTGATCCACCTCATCATTTTGGCTGCTAAGGAATTGCAGAGCCAAAGGAGACAAAAGTAGCAAAAATTTTCAGTACTCAGCTGAATAGCTACAAGTTATTAGTGAGACTATTTTTTTGGTTATTTTCAGTCTGACGCTATGCTCAAAGTATTGTAGCAATCCTATCTGGCATTTTATTAAGGACAACTTACTCGTAGGTTTTACGAGAATGTATATGACAATCCAACATCATTAAACTCCAGCTTTATTACCTCGATTGTGTCATTCTCAAGGCTTCATTGCTTATAGGTCTATCTGGCTTTTAATATGTTTGCACTATTCCCATTAACACCACTATTTGTTATTAGAAAGAGTTATGTAGATCCATTGAAGTAAATACAGATCCATTAAAATAATAGCATTAATAACTCACACGGGGGCTTACTACTTTTCTATTCAGCAAAATAACTGCTGAAGGAAAAATAACAGATGAAGGAAAATATTCTTAGCTACAGACATAAGGAATTAATTTTATGAAATGCAGCTTTCTTAATTTTTGTTTTCAGCTTTATTCCAGCTTCATAATTTTTTCTGTTGTTAAATTCAATCTAATTAATTTCATATTTTTTTACTTTGCCAAATAAACAGCCTCACAGATATTTAAAATTAAAATAAAATTAAATAAAGGCAATCTCTTTTGAACAATTATTCTGTGTTTTACCCATTTCCTTTTCCATAGTATTCATTCCTTCATAGACTGTTGAGATGCTGTCTTGCAGAAAGAGAGGCAGGCTATCACCTTAATTTCTGGAAACTAAATTAAAAAAGTGATTCCCTTATGGTGAAGTCATGGAGTTATGGTTGTGATTGGACAGTCATGCTTGTTTAATGGCACTTAGGTTTTCTTTGTAGACATTAAGCTTTGCAGTGGTGTTCAATTCAGCTCAAAAATGCTATACATGCATTCTCTTATTAGAGTACCAGAAATTAGAAATATTTCTGGTTTTGTTTTATGTTCAAATGTTAATTTGCTAGTGCTCATTGACAAATGAGTTGAAGTCATCTTTCCGTCTCCAGAAATTCAGGTATTCATACAAAGGGAGAGGGCCTAACAGCAAGGCTTTCTGCTTGAGCACACATAATTGATAAAATCACCTTGCTGGGAAATAAAAGACTGTGACTCAAAGGTCCTTTTTCCCTTCTCTCATGAGACTGGATTTACAGGTAAGATCAGTGGAGGCAAAACAGCCAAAATATCATCACCTCAAGCAGCAGCTGAAGGGGGACTAGAAGTATTTCAAAGGGATAAAATTATAGCATATAGCCGCCTGCCTTTTATATATTTACTTTCTCAGGGGCTATATTATCACCATTTCCTTAATTGCTCCTTTATATTGACAAATTCAAAGCAGTGGAAATAAGATTTCTTTAATTTTCTTTAATAGATAGGTGTATTCCCATACAGCTGCTCTTCTGATTTCTAACATTTCTTTTGTTGGGATGCAGGTACAGAGCTCTGTAGCTCTCCTACAGCTACTGGTTGTCTGTGTATTGACCTCAGACCTGTGCTAATATCCTTTGTCCCAAAGTTCAATGGTAAACAAGATTTGATGGCAGGGTACACTTGGGAACAGGGTCAGAAAAAATTGTCAGGAAGAGATTCCCACTGACTCACAAAGTTCAGAAAATATCATCCTGTTTTCCAGACTCTGTCTCAAGGAAGAGTCTAGGTGTGGCTTGATACAGTCCTGGTCTCAGATTCAGTCAATGTTTTTTATGCTTGAAGGATTATGTACATGAATTTTGTTCTTTTTATTAGTTAGCTAAGATTTCAAAGGTTAGCATGCTACTAGTCACTTACAAAGAATCTTTTGCAGCAAGGAATCTGTGAACCTTGAGGAATAACACTGAGAAGCAATCCTATTGAAGGGAAGATCCTGACATGCATCCCACTGTCCTGCAGGGGAACTCAGACTGCTCTTGGGTTATTCACTATTTATGGAGTAAGACAATTGAGTCATTGAGGTATTTGCATACTGGCTGCAGATGTCAGTTCCTTCCAAATCTGGTTTGAGTTGGATACTGGCCAGCACTGTGGTTAGGTGGGAGTGTTACCATAAATTGGCCCTTGGCTAATTAGCCCTCCCCAAATCCACTTTGACTGGATGCACCCATCACTACCCCCAGTGGTAATTTTTGCTTGAGGAGAGCTATGGGAAAGAATCAATTTGTGGGAATGCAAGGGGAAAGGCCACACACTGACACACTTGCCCAGAACACATCCAGCTACTGCAGGTCCTGTTACCTCAAGCAAGCCACACTCTCTTGTCTCCACATCATTTTCTGGAAACCTCTAATCCCTTTAGTGTTTTCTATTTCATAGAACAGTTCACATACTCTAAATTTCCTTCTACCTCCCTTTCCATTAACTCACCATCTGTTAAGCATTATCCTGAAATTTTATTTGCAGTCCAACAAAATTCCACAAAAAATATGGGCTAATTCCCTTAATTTTCTTCTTCACTCTGGATTCAGCTCTGTGTAAAACATGTATGTGGCGGTTCATTTCTTGCTCAGATGCTTGTCTGCCATTTATTTTCTCTCTCACTCAGTTTCTTGATTTTTCATTCTCCTTTTTATTTCTAGAATGAAAGGGTGAGGAATGAATGTGCTCACAGTATCCCTGCAAAGACCTGCACCCCTGTCCAGCCTCTGCTATTGCCATTGAGTCAGGTATCAAGAAGGCTTCCATTCAACTTGCTGCATGAACTCACTTGCCCACCCAGATGCTTCAGGGAAATGTGACAAACTGCCAGGCTGTTCCTGTGTTTTAACATTTGCTTCAGCAAAGCTTTTTATTCTCTTCCTAGTGTGATTCTTAATTTGATCCTGTATTTTAACAGGTAGTGTCTTCCTGCAACATTTCAGGACCAAAATTTTCCAGCCAGACCACAGCATCTCCACTGTCCCTGATTGTTCATATTCCTCTTAATATTAAATGGAAGATCACCATTTCAACCCTGCAAAATCCTGTTTACAATTAGTAAAGCTGCAATTCCAGAATCTGTTCAGAAGTTTACTCCTCAGACCAGTCTATTTTCTGTGAGTTATTTGTATCTCTGCATTGCAGATGGTTTGTGATTTGTTCACTGATCTCACTCACAAGAGCAGTGTTCTTTCTCTCTTTTAATCTATGCATGGCTTGCTCATCTTGGCTTTTTATCAGTGACCTGGACCCCAAAGTTTCCCTCACATGTCATCTCATCTTCATACTTTTCTGCTATATGATTTATGCTTGCTCAAACATCAGACACTATAACCCTTTGGTGTGACTGTGTTATGCCAGCCAACAAGTAGATGGAACTTCTCCTCAGAGATAACACTTCACATCTACAGTCTTGGTGGTGTTCAAGTGCAGTACTTCAAGCATGTTGTGCTTCTCCTTTCTGAGGGCTGAAGAAAGATTTGGGGCCATCTGTAAGAATTTCAGGTCATCCCTTTTCTTCAGGGAATCGGGTAGTGCCAAATCGGTCCTCCTAAAATAATAATTGAAGGAAACTCATTACTACTTTGGATTTATTTCCCTTTAGGCTTCCATCTTCATGTTCTGAGCACAGGGAATGTATTTATTTTACATTTGAAGAAAGATATTACATCAACTTGCTCATGCTTGGGTATATGGCCTTATTAAGATTATGTCAGAAACCCATTTCTTGTATTCCTGAAGATAAATATGCTATGACAAAATCCATACAAAACCAATGATACAGATGGCAAAGGTTACATGCTAAAAGGAAGCAAAATTTTCAGAGTTTTTTCTTCTTTCTAGCAATTTCCAGAGACAATTGTTGACAGTATTCTATGAATTTATCTGCCCTTAAAAATTTATATCATCAACTATGTTGTCTTAGAATTAGGATAGATGAATAAGGAGTACAATAAATCACATGATTCTGCATGCCCCTTGCATTTTGCTTGGACAAATGAAAATCCTCCTAGATATCCAAACAATAACTTCTCTCCTCCTTTAATGACATTTTCAATTACTTTTATAGAAATTATTCTCTTCCAATATTGATGATGGCACTACAGAAAAAAATAGGCTCTAATGCCATCTCTAAAGCGACAGTTTCTCTTGGTGAAGTCGATGTCAGAATTCAGGACAATTAAATGGAATATAAACATAGCAGCCTATGGCAGATCTATTTAAATTCAGCTGTGAAACTTCTGATTCTAGGTTACACCACAAATCTTGGAGCAGAATCAAAACTGGACTTAACTGACTTTCTACTATCCTGATTTGGCATGTTCTGCAGTATATGGGTTGCCTCAGGTTACAGGGATTTCTTGGACCCACAGCTTAAGGTGGCCAGAAGTGTGCTGTACTTGCCAGAGAGACTGTGGAAACCTACTCTCTGGTTGCCTTCATGTCTGACTGGAGTTTATTTTTATGCAAGACAAGCAGCACAGAAAATTGCTGAAATTACTGCCCATATGTCTACAAAAGCTGACCAATAAAAGCTGTTACTGGATATTTAATTCTGCACTCCAGAGAAAAAAAGGCTTTCTCAACCTGCAACAGCAATCTACAAGAAAAAAATGAACTAACCACTTAGTGCTTGAAGGAGAAATTGTATGCATGAAAGCTGAGCATTGACTGGCTTTCTCCTCTGCTGTTACGTGATGCTATTCTGGCTTGATTAATTTGTTTCAGTTTTCATTATTACCTTTATATGCCAAAAAAGATGTGTTCTAAACAAAGTTATTTACTAGAGATAAGGAAAATATCCTGAGCAACATGTTTAACTTGCCCCTTCTTTGAGCAGTATGTTTAGACTGGAAATACCTCCAGCTGGGCCTTCCAACCTCAACTATTCTGTTCTTCATTTCTCCAGTTAAAAATATATGGAGTACAAGGAAAATGCCTTACCACAAACTGAGATTAAGATAATTTTAAAATATTCCACAAATCAACAAATTTGAAAAATAAACTATTTGCACTGTTAAAGAATGTTCTGACTGGATTTAAGACATTTGGTGTAGTTTTACAGTAGTTGGCTTAAATTTCTAAAGAAAAAGTCACTCCAGGGAAGGAAAGAGAAATTAATTAAGATGTCTGTACAGGGCAATTTGAAAATGTTATTCTTATTTTTTTCTCTTTTTTTGGTGTTGTTTAAATAGATTTCACTTACAAACCCCCTATTTTTGTATTGAAAAACGCATTTCAAAAGAACACTCAAACAACAAAGGGCTCTTAATCTTGAATTTAAGCTGTGAGCATGCTCATAGGAATTTTTCCCTACGTTGTGAACTTCCTGCCATCTTTGGTCTGACCGGAGGCAGGAAAGGGCAGGATGCCAGCACGGTTTATATTAAGGTTACTTCATGTTATTTATGATGTCTGTAAAACTGTCAAATAGAACAAATAACTGAATTATTTCCATAGGGACTACTGCATCATGAGAAAAGTATGCTGAGGAGATGGGAGATCAATGTTTTTTGCTTCTGTGAATTCTGGGATACTATAGGTAACTTCAAAACCAGATCAGTAAATTATAAATCAACTTTACTATCAGTCTTCATGAAAAATAGGAAACTGAACTGCACTTTTTCAGCTCTCTCCTCATGCTGTTTTCAAGGAACACATAAGCTAGTGCAGTGTTTCTCTAGAGAAAACTGGTTCATAGTCACATATTCCTTCTTTCATTCCTGGTATCAGTCACCTGCTCAAGACTAAGTAGGAATGGGTAACATGTTTCTACTCCAATATTATCTTTATCCAATATTATATTTACCCAAGCTTCCCCAACACCTACTGATGCCAAAATTATCAGCTGCAATCTCATAGTTGTCACTGCTTTCTTGACTTGTGAGAACCTGGAAAGACTGGAGGTAGGCTACATGTCCTTTCCTCTTTTCTGTAGCCAGTGGCTTTTATGGTTGCTCTCCTCTTTTAAGTGCTGAGCAGGGCATAGCTGCTCTAACTGTGGAACTAAGAAGGGCTCTAGACATGGAAAAGAACAAATGTTGTGGCATTCCCTGGACAGGTGCTGTCAGTCCATCACTACAGACTCTGCTATAGCGCTGAGTAGTATCACCAAGGGTATATCCAGAGATCAGACTGCTGAGGAGAGGCATTATGCTTGGAAAAAAAAGGAGCAGTCAAGACTTTTCTGAGTAGACTTATTTCTCTAAACTCATGTAGCTGGGTTGACTCAGCTGAGTAGTAGCAAGTGTGTTATTTGCAGTACCATGAAAGGCTCAGTGGCATCATACATCAGTAACAGGCAAAGAGCTAAAAACAAAACCAGCAGCACTATAGTCTGAGTTCGCAGAATGAGGTCCAGCCTTTCCCAGCTGAAAGGCAACAAGATGCCATTTGAGTTACATCATAAGAAGCATTAGCATGGATTATCATTGTTTTAAAGAGTTTAACTACTTTGTTTTATTCAACAACCAGCTTGTCAGAACAAGATCCAAGTTTTGGTTCTCTATCTCTGAGCCTGAAGCTCTGTAGGTACTTCTTGGAGCAGCTCCCCAGAGAAAGCACCTTCTGCTTCTTTTCAAACCACAGAAGTCAGTGATTAAATCTTAATTTCTTTGTTCCTGAACTCTTTGGGGGTGTATTATTAAAAAGATTCTCTGCATCCTCATGAATGATAGATCTACAACTGTATTCTGCAATGCCAACACACCGAGATCAAAGCTCATAGGCTACAACTGTGCATCCCACTGCAATGCCCTTAAGATGGTGCCAGGACCTGGGAACAGGAACTGACAGAGACCTGTCTCCAAATTGTCTTGCAAGGTTGCTTGCAAATTTAGATTTTGCAGTGGATCGTGGCATGTTTTTTTAGGAAGTACAAGGCTCCAGATACCTTTTTCTGTGGCAAATGGGATAAATGACAATGCAAAAAATGTTTTTTTCCTGGATCATATGCCCATGTTACTGGCGATGAGGTTTGCTACTCACAACACAATATTGTTCAGCAAGTTCCTTGCAGGCAATGCAAACAGGCTGTCAAGATACTGTAGCAGAAGACTACTACAGTCTTCTATTTCCACAGAAGTTCATCATGATTAGAAGGCCTTTAGGTCAAAAGGGAAGCATTAGGTACACTAATGTGTTGTGAATGTTTTAGCAAAGGAATGAACTACAAACTCCACACACCTCTGAAGTCTCATGCAAAATATGACTTAGATCTTAAGCTGATTTTCCTGGTATTCATACTCCCTGGTATGACCTGATGCACATTTATAAATCTTTGGTGGTCCAAAATTTTCCATTCATTATCTGAAATGAGAAGAATTTGACACACCAATATTTTACCAGATCTCTATCACATTCCTTAATTCCCCCACACAAGCACTCTGAACGCTTTCTGCAAACAAATGCCAGACACGTCACATTTGTACAGGCAGCCTGCCTTCCCCTGCCCATTTTTTGTCACTTCTGAGGATGACCAGACTCAGGCAAACGCTGCAAGAAGTGAGTCTGAAGGAAGGAACCTGTTGGAGAGGGATCAGTGGAGTGCCACAAGGATGATCGGAGGCTGGAGCACCTCTCCTGCAAGAACATGCTGAGAGAATTTGGGCTGTTCAACCTGGAGGTGAGAAGGCACCAGGGATACCTCATAGCAGCCTACCACTACCTGAACAGGGCCTGCAGGACAGCTGGGGAGGGATTGTTAGCAAGGGCATGTAGCAATAGAATGAGGAACAGTGGTTTTAAACTAGGACAGGTTTAGATTAGACATTGGAAAGAAATTCTTCACCAGGAGATTGGTGCAACACTAGAACAGGTTGCCCAGGAATGTGGTGGAGGCCCCAGCCCTAGAGGCATTCAAGGCCAGGCTTGATGAGGCTTTGAGCAACCTGATCTAGTACAGGATGTTCTTGTTCTCTGCTCTCTGTTGGACTAAATGACCTTTGAAAGTCCCTTCCAACTCTATGATTCTATGAATTTCACTAGGTTGTGCAGCTGCAAGCACAGGAAATCCATTGCCAGTTTACCCAGGCTGCACGCTTTCCAGATGGTGCACAATTTTTGTTACACCCTGTTTCTTGTCCAAAGTCAGAAATGCATCAATAAACACATGCATTAAATAGGGAAGAAGACTTAAAAACCATGAATGTGTCCTATGAGCAAACTCTGAGAAAAATATGATAATGGATTTTACAGCATGCAGCATGATAAACTTCAGAATTCAAAAAAAAACAAAGAACATCTGTAAAATGTTGTAAACATCATTGTCCAGAAAACAAAAATTTGCAAAAGCATTGGTTTGAGGCTATCTAGTTTCACAAGCAGCTTATGACTGAGCTGCTTTGATGCAAATTTGTGTTATCTCTCTCAATCAATATGTTTACAGTCTGCACACATTCATAGTTGATTCAGCTGTGAAAGTAAATTTTTGAAAGCAGAGTCTCAATGCAAATGGATGCAACACTGGTGACTTCAAAGTATATGTAACTTCTTGTAATAAGAATTAAAGATTGCCTTGCTAAGTCTCATTCTTGTTTCTATGAGCAAGACCTTTTTACCTGTTCCTATGAGTAAGACTTTTTTACTGAGTTCCTCTAACATATTGGGGCTTTATGTAGAAATTTGTTATTTTTCGACTTTA
>VZTY01030365.1:0-36739 GCA_013400935.1 Turnix velox | reverse complement strand
TGGGGCTTTATGAAGACATTTGCAGTTTTTCGACTTTAAGGCACATTCACAATTTTTTGTTGGATAAAACAGATAGACACTAGGCATATAAAACCCAGTCCACCTTCCAGGCTCTGCATCTTCTGCCAAAGCCCTTTCTGTAGGTTATTGTTCGATGTTTGAGGGGCTGTAGGATTGCAAAGGGAGCATAAAGGAAGTATTTTGAAAGCTCTCCTTGCTTTAGCTGTTGAAACTTCAGTGTTAGGGCTCACTGCAGTTTTCTCCAAGTCCAGACCCCTCAGAATTTCATCAGAAATTGCAAATTAAATGCAATGGAAATACAGCAAAAGGAGTTTGGTTTGAATATGAAGGTAGAAAGGAGAGATGCTTTACTATTCCAGGGAAACAGATGTAGAATGAGCCACACAAAAGCAAGGTCCCTCACAAACCCCCATGAAATAAGACCTTATATCCAAAGACATCCAATGTATTTGCACAGTAGAAAGAGTACCTGCTAAAAGCACAAAATTTGCAAGGATGTGGTCAAATCAAACTCCACAGACCATTTCCTAGCATGAAAATGCTAAATGTCTGCAATGGAAAGATTTCCAGAAACTTGAAACTATTGCAAATATTACCAGAAACTGAAAAGCATAGTGATGTCCTGGCTGGGGCACGGTTCCATGTTGTTCTCACTGCTCCAAGAGAGGAGTCATCTCTTGTTGCTGAAGACATTTGAGCAGCTGAAGAATTTGTCCCTCTCTGAGGATCACAATTTACGGGGAAAATTTAGGTCTCCAGAACTCTCTACTGAAATAAAATGATTCATTTATCTTTCCAAATGTTCTTAAAATTACTATTTTTTAAAATTTACATCTGAATCTCTTTCTCTGAAGCATCTGACATACCATGAGTGAAAGGCATTTTAGAGCATGTATCTGACCACAATACATCATATTAACACCTGGCTCATAGCTTTTGCAATTCAAAATAATAAGAAAAAAATTCCAATCTCCCTGGTTTCAAATCAACAGCTAGCATTACACAAGGTGGCCTTGTCCTTATACAGAAGACTCTGTGGTTTATGGTATTTTTTGGGCTTTTTTGGTATTGCTAATGTGTAGGATCGTTCCCAACAACCCATCAGGGTTAAGATCAATAAGGCCAGTACAGGATCCACAGGGCTTAGTGGCTTTTCACTGGTCACACCATACTCCAGGTTATCAGCATGTGACGCGTCTTAACCTGAAAAACATTTGAAAAAACCCTCCTCTGCTTTTCCATTTCTCACTCTGGATTTCCATGTAGCATGTAGGTAACAGCTGTGTGACAGCTTTAGTTATCTACAGCAAGGGTGAGGAAGAACTTGATTTCTTGTGTGCACAATCTCAGTGCTCTAAAAGGCACATAAATTGGTTTTGTTGGGAGTATTTATGTGAAAAATGGTATCTTAATAGATATTAAATTTTTTCACTATGTACCTACTGCTATTTCCCTTTATAGTAAACGAATGTTTGGCTGCAAGACCTCCAGTCCATTATTTCCCTATTTGTCTCCTAGAAATTTGAGCAAAATCAGCATCAGTGAAATCGTGTGTGGAAAGAGGTGAATTCCCTACATTCTTCCTGTTTTGGCCCACAGCTGGAATTCACGTTTCATAGGAAAACAGAAAATCATTTGCCTGTTCTTCTGCGGCGCTTGTTAGCTAGTGAATTGCTAGTGTGTTCTTGCTCATGGCTGACACGCCCCTAGGGACCATTTCTTACAAGAAATAACCATATAAATGATGTTAAACTGTAGCAACCTCCATCAAAAAGAGGAGTAGTTCTTTTTCCCGATTTTTTGAGTGTTTTTAGTCTCTACGTTAACATGAAGACATGGCAGAAATAGATATGGCAAGATTTTTGGGCATTGTAATTTTGCCTTTCTATGAGTAGCCCAGTGAGTTGCGCATGTTTGCCCTTTACTGTCTCAACTGAATAGTCTATCTGCAGACACTGACAGATGGAGTGGATAGCTGGATATGGCTCAGGAAGTGAAAGTAGATTAATAATGAAACATTTTATATATTCTTTTAATATATATTTGTATTTATATTTTATATTATATAAAGAATAATTTCACCTATTAAAAGGAGCAATCCAATCTTATTGATACACTCACTGCAAAAAGATATTGCTTATTTTTAAACAAAGTGACATTGGGATGTGAAAATAATGTGAACCAGTATTTTTGCTGTAGTAAAGCACTGAACACTCTTGCTTCATATTTATGTGAATCAAGCTTCATGTTTATTTGAATAAAATGCATTTTTGCTGTGAACTAGCAAAATAATCTGCAAGACAATTTTTGAGACTAGTATTTGAGAGAAGGAGAACTTAGCACTAATGCAGGAAGAATCAGACTAAGCAAAAAACTTCAGAGAAAAGTACGATTGCAATGAAAGATTTAAAATAGCTGCTTGTAAGACAAAGAAGAGCTGATATGCATGATGCTTTCCAATTTAATAATTTTGATTGATACTAAATATGAATTGAAACTCTCTACATGGATCTTACAAGGATATGACCATATACTAAACGGAAAAGGGCTCAGGCAACAAGATGAGAAAGGCACACAGAGCAAGAGGGCAGTATGAAGTGAGCTGTGCTGTTGTGAGAACTACTTCTATGCCACAGGTTTGTTTTAAGGAGCCAAGTTTACCCATAGCCCTTCTGTTTACATCCTATGATGCCAAAACTATTGCTGTGATCCTATGAAGCATTTGCTATTATGTTACAGCTGTCTCATCAGTTCATAGTGAAGAATGGAGGGGACTCCAGCATTATCAATCTAGGCCAAATAATAGATTACTTCCGTAGGGTTTTAGGTTACCTCTGATTTTCTTCTCCATTGCTGCTGACATGTAAGTTTTTCTGGCAAACATATTTGCTACTTAAAATAGCAGAGCAGGCATCCAGTGTAACAAGTGTCAGAAATGTCAGAAGAAACCCACTTTATCTCTGGTCCTGTGTCACTTTGCATTTTTACCCAACCACCAGGAAAAGAAATAGGTTCCCCTTGCTATGCAGCATTTGATCTCCATATGACCAGGGGGAGCATAGCAAGAAAAGGAGACTGTGCAGATGTTTAAGGGTGAATACTGTCACCTTCAGCAAAAGCAGTCTCTGAGTGTTCGGTTGGCTTCATTAAAGAATTTGTTTATGCTGCACCTGAGGATGAGGGAGCAGATTCAGTTAAAATAGGTACGAACTCACGAGAGAATGTCTCAGTATCACAGATTACAGTCTATCTTCTCTGGATTGCGCAGTTATCCCAGGTATTGTTTGAGAATATTCACCTTGTCCAGGCTAAGCAGGATATAAAATTGTATCAGAGAACTGCCTTTATCTAACCATGATTCTCATACAGTTTCTCACTGTAGTACATAACATTTATACTTAAAGAAAAACAACTATGCTACAGGCAGGCAGGTTATCCAATTTAATTAAAAAAAAAAAAAAAAGAGAGAGAGAGAGATCAATTTTCTAGTAGAATCTTCAATAAATGGATATTTTACTCTCTAGTGCATTTGATTTGCTTGACCAGAGTATTGAAACTTCCACCATAGACAAGGCATTTCTACAACTGGAACTGTCAAGTAACCATCTCATGAATTGTCCCCTTATTCTGGAAAAGTAAAATGTCAGAATTTAAGATTCAGTATTTTCTCTCACTCCTCTGCTGAACTGAAAAAAAAAAAAATTGAACTGGCAAATTTGAGTACAGATCAAGTGTTATGACAGCTATTGTAGCTATTTCTCTCCAGAACAGGACAAAGACTTGTCAGACTCAAAGACATACAAAAGCCTCTCCAGTAGAACAACTTGCTCATCTACCTCCATACATACCTCAGTTTATTCCCTGCTGTGCAATGAAGAGTATGGGAACTGAGAAACGGGATATTTCTTAGTTGCTCTTAAATAGATATTATAAGAATCAGATTTTTGAATGTTTTGCTTAGTTCAGGTTAGAGCTCACCAATCCTAGAGAAAGAACATGACTGTGGGTTTCATTACAGTCACTTTAATTTAAGCTAAATCACTTGGGTTTGATGTTTTTAATCAGTGTTTTTACGAGAAATCAATAGAAGAAACAGACCTGTGACCTAAACAAGGAAACACTAACAGAACTATCACCTATGACCTCCTTTTTTATTGACTCAGAAGATGAGCAAGAGCCATGTGGTACAAAGCGATCTTTCTTTTTTATTGTATGCTGTACTGGTGTAGTGACAGAAAGGTTACCAAGAAAGCAGTCCAAGTTTCTGAAGCTAAAAATACAACTGTATTTCAGCCTATACTGAGAAAAGTGTTCTTTTAACTGAGGTAGTTTTGAGACACTTTAAAATACTTGTATATTTTATTTTACGAGTTTGAAACAATATGATTTGCAATAGTGAAAAATATCTTTCAGCTTCCTGTCCCTACGCATAGTTGAAATTAAGTTTCCAGAATCTCTGTCACAGTATTATAATGGCCTGTTAGCACCGGCCTTCCATTTTCAGAGACAATCAGAGAACTAAAAGTTAAAAACTGTTACACAAATAAATGCTAAAATGAGATTACCTTAAAAGCTTGTCTTAAAAACTTATCCAGTAAGCTAGATTTTAAATGCCTCTCTCAAATTCACAGTGCAATGTACATCCTACTTGCTTTTTGTGTTCTTTAATTGTGAGAAACTCTGATTAGTGTTTAATATACTTTAATTAAGTGCAGTAGTATAAAGTTATTAAGAAATCTAAGGACAATGATGCCATATTATTTTTTAATTACTTTTGAATTGAACAATTCATAACCAGTTAGGAATAGTTAAATGTAACCAATGAATGCTAGCAAGCAATGCTATGGTTAACCAAGCAGCATGCATTGCTTTTATCTTTTGCCCTGTATACACTCCCGTGCCTTACCATCCTGTTAAACATACTATTTCCCTTCGGAATATTTCTCTAAATACAAATGTATATTATATCTTAACAACTGGAAAATAAATATTCAAGGAACCTAATCACTTCTGCTGCTGTTTCAACTCAACTACGTGGGAGAAAAACTCATGAGGTGTGTGAGCGTGAGCGTGAAGGAGCTGGATGGCAGCAGCAACAACAATCTTTGACAAAGGAAGATTCTGTCTTCATTTGCATAAACTGCAGCGAGAGGTAGAAGCTATATTTAAACAGGGACAGAGTCCTCACAGGATTTTGTTGGTCTTTGGCCAGAGATGGTGCTTGTTTTCCTGAAGAACATTTATTAGAGTCTTCTAATTCCTTACGAAGTCCCTGCCCATAATGTAGAATTATAGAATCATGCAATTGTTTTCATTGGAAAAGACCTTTAAGATCAAGTGCAATTATTAAACTTACATTACCAAGTTACCACTAAACCAAGTGCATAAGCACCACATCTCACGTCTTACAAATTCCTCCAGGGATGGTGCCTCAACCACTTCCCCAGGCGGCCTGTTCAAATGCTTGATAAACCTCCCTGTGAATTTTTTTTCCTAATATCCAACCTAAACCTTTTCTAACACAACTTGGGGCCATTTTGTTTTCTCAGTGACATCCGATTGATGCAATCTATATCTTGGTTCAAATTCATTCTGCATTTACTCACACAATTCTTTTCACAATTGAAACTTGACTATATAAGCATGTTTCTGGAATATCTAAACACACCCAGTAACTTAGGTTTACATTTCTTGTGTGTTCAAGTATTAATTAAATACAGAAGCCAAGGTTGCTGCTTTTTCATCTTTTTTAAGCTTTAGAAATAAGAAGATATCTAGTGGCATCTTTTCCCATTTTCATTCAGCTTAATATTGAAGACAGCTTATAAATACCTTGAGTTCTCTGAATTTTAACTGTACAAGCTAGACAAGCACTGTAAGTTTTATTGACCATAACAACAGGATTTTTCTAGTTTTACTCCTGTGCCTTATGCTCTAATATGTATAGAAAACAGTCAGTTAAGTTCTACATTAACTTTAAAAATGTGGTTAATAAAAACAGCAAAGTGAATCATAATGGTATAGCGACAGATCACTGCCTTTATATTTGCTCTTGATTACTTCTTCATGCTTTTTATGAGTACATCCAACTCACTTTACCTCTAGCAGTGGTCTACATTCAATTAGAAAGTCTTTTTTTTCTAAAATGTGGATAATTTGCTTTCAGAATGTGCTATGTCACAAAAAATTGAGAACAAGATATTATCACAAATGTAAAAACACCTGGCAGTACATTTCTGCCCTTCAACTGGATAACTCAGAGGCTAATTTTCAAGGGAGCAGAATGATGCAGCTCCTGGGTAAGTTCTAAACAAATACAAATTTAAGCAATATAAATATAAAATACAGATATAAATTTTACTGTCCATTCTAAATTTGGAATGTTTGTTGACAGATTCAATGTTTTCATTATGTTTATCTGACATCTCAACATCTGCTGAGATGTTTAGATCTGCTAAGCTATTTGGTCACCTAGTCCCTCACTGACTCTTTTAAAATAACAGACTCTTGGTTTACAACATTGTCCTTGCTGTAACTCTGCATTTAATAACAGTTCATACACTGAGTCTTCTCTGGCTACATCTTAGACCTCAAAGCCATTCTAGCCATTTTAACAGCATTTTTGCTTGGCAGCTCCAGCTGTCTGAAATTGAGCTTAGCTGGGAATATATGCCCTGTCTTTTGAAAGCTGTCAGAGTCTGAATGTTTGCCATGGAAATATAAATCTTTGTCAAAGGTGATTTTTTTTCCAAATAACCAATCACGACTTCAGTGTTTTTAAAAACACCATCTGATCTCTTTTTCACCGACTGACATTCTCTTAATCTTCACCAAGAAAGCTGATTGTCATTATTCTTTATCTCAAAAGCTTTCCAATTTCCCTATCATGCACGCACTCTTAGATGAAAATTTTGACTCTTTTTTCTGTTGTGCTTAGTCTACTGCCAGCAGAAGTTTTGTGGTGAGGGGAAGATGCTGAGTTCTTCCAGGAAATCCATTAATTTATGGTAGCACTTTTGTAGGAGCTTATGAATAAAAATAAGAAAAGCACCTGACAATTCCATGCAATTTGTATCTCAGCCTGGACTCACAGCAGACAATTTTCCATCCAAGCCCGTTAGGCAGAATTCCAGTTAGAATCTATCCTACAGAGTAAGTAGCCCACACCTCCAGACAAGCTAGAGATAATATTCAGCATTTAAATTTCTCATATGAAAAATTCTACATAAATATTCAAACATATTCTAGCAAACATTAGTAATGGAGTAGTATAAAGGGCAGAAACATCAGCTACCTATCTCTGTTACGAGGAATAAATTAGTGACAGCAAAAAACAGGGGGGAAAGATTATAATAATAAATGAGGAATAATTTTCTCAATATCAAACCATGATTGAAGGAAAGATTCTCCTAAGGACCATACTGGAGGCGAAGCTCAGTGAGGAAAATATTACCAAATAGTAAGGCTGGCAAGAATGAGTCTTGTATTACATATTTGACTGCCATCCAGCTCTTGCTATTTTCAGGTTATGATTTGCCTACATAAAATTTGAAAAGTAAATAAATCTTCAAGAATGCACTCCCTTCATATGCTCACTTACCCCTATTTCTCAGAGACATGACAGAATTTTTTTACCCTGATCCAACCTCTTTACTTCCACATTTCCTGAATGGCAGTGGTTTTTATCTCTAGCAATTCTTGAATGTCCCACTAAAAACCATATATATTACAACAGTGGTCATCCAATATATGTCTATCCGGTTACACAATCATCTTCTCTAAGCATCAGTAGTTGGACTGGTGCAGACTGCCTATTAGAAGGGTTCTCTCAACTGTTTTTGACAGTGGAAGTGAAAATTGAAGGACAGAGCTGATTCTAGATCTTCCATAGTGAAATGTTTCTAGACAAGATTATCGTGTTGTGATTTTTTCTCATGGCCAGTTAATACTCTGTTACAATCTGCTGCCCAAGAAGCAACTTGGGATGGAAAGGCTGCAAAATCACATGTTCCTGGTATGCACAAATGGATTCACCCTGGATCCCCTGCCAGAAGTATGGCACAAATTTTACTTGGCAGAACCTTCTGGCAAGCCATTTCTCTCTTTGGTGTCTTTTCAAAGTGAGCCATCAAGACCAGACATGACAACAGTAGTATGGAAGGTTGTTTTTGTAATACTTTTCTGTCTTCATTTTAGAAAACAAGAAAAAAAACCCTGAAGGTTTTTTAACTGAAACTTTGTTTTTCATCTCCCAGCTTAACCATTTTCATGTTTAACCAATTACCACAATGATATATTAGTCTATTGTAAGCATACTTCCATATTTTTAATAACAGGAGTGAACAACTGTTGCCTGTCTCTCTCCCTTCTCTTTTGCCAGTAGTATGACTCGAGAGGAAATGCAGAGAAAACAAATATAATATGCAGAATAAACAAAGGATAAAGACGTAATTACAGAAGGAAATGTTGATTTATGAATTACTCTGTCATTAACTGTAAACATACGGCCTGAGCAGAACTTTGTCCTGTTTTAGAAGGCTCAATTCAAGTTCTGACTAGTACAGAATTTGTTAATCTTACTAATGCCTATGTAATACATGTGGAAGCATTATCCCTCTCACAAAGGCTGAATGCCTTGTTTACATATTGTGAGTTATTTTCCCATGAAAAGGCAATGCAAATACACACTCTGATAGTTTTAAAGAAGAGCACAAACAGCAGGAGAGCAGATCAAATGGTTTGGATTAGGGATTGCAAAATGGGATCTGTGAAAAAGCCCTCGTGTTTCTTTCATTTTCAGAGTTTATCCATGCAGTATAATTTGACATATACGTGATATACTGCAGAGCATCAGATATTTAAGGCAGCACCATTTCTATAGTGAGAATTAAAAAACCAAAATAGTAATTTATTATATGGAAGTGTCACCTTACGTATATTTTACTACGTAAGGTTAGGTTCTACTGTATTTATTTCAGACACACCAGCACTTAGAACTTGAAATGTAAGCAATGAAATTAGTGAATATTGGAAAAGTTTAGTCTACAAAACATATAATCTATAAAGAAAGTGAAACCAAAACCATAACAAAAGTACTTTCTCCTATGTAAACTAGCATAATGCTATAGTACAAAATCTCAGATTATAAGTTATGAAGTCAGAGAAGAAATCACATGAGATCTATGTCAACAGAAGCTAGCAAGATGCAGTAGATTTTGGTTCACATGGACCTAAATGCAGAAGTTTGTTCTTCATACTGAATACTTTTGCTTTTTCTACAACTCAAAATAACTCAGGGTTCATTGTGTATTCACTAGGAACCCAAAATGTGCTAGGATAGACCATGTCACTGCTGCAACAGTGAGTAGTACAGTAGTACAAATTCCCTCCACCAGGAAGGTTACTGTTACTTACCATTCTTGTTCTTTTTACAGGAATCAATGCAAATGTAGGCTCTGCTTCACAATTCCAGCCTTGCTTGTCACATCACTTGTGACAGGACTTATCACTTATGAGTCCTGTTCCTCATGGTAATTTCATTAGAGGCCAAATCTATCTGAGCATTTTCTGTTCTTTTAGCTATTTACTCTTTCATACATAGAATGGCATAAGCATAAATGAAGAGGACCGAAAAATGAATGAAAAAAGATAAGAGCTGGAAGTAAACAAGGTTAAATATTTTTTAACCGTGTTACCAATTGGAAAGTATTTATTTTAAACAGGAGCCTGAGCATAGGATCCACAAAGGTTAGCACATTGTGCATGGTCATTTTAAGAGCTGCGGTATTTGAAAAACATTACTTTTCTCCAGGCTTTGAATGCAAAGCTCTATGCAGAAAGGAGACACCTTTTTCTGCTGAGGATTTGATGATGTGGACCTCATCATTGAGATAATAACTTCCTCCTTTTTTGATCAAAAAGACAGAAAAATGCTAGCCTTTATACCAATAGTTCAATAACTCGTATGTTTGCTTAGAAGTAGAGAAATACAACTTTTCTCCTGCATTTGCTGAGAGCAGCAACATCTCTTACATATCTGAAAAGGCTATTAAGCTCTGGGACAGGGAAGTTTCCTTCTCTGGACCACCCTCAGTTGCTCTTTTTAAAGCTCATCTATTTACTTCAGCTTTTCAGTGGGAAATGGAGTGGATCATGAGTCATATATGCAACTGGCTAGCTACCAGGCGGAAAAATTCTGGGCCTTCTGTATTTTTGGCTCTTTAGTTTTGACACATGGTAGTGCTGTCAAACATTAAAACTGAAGGGCACCGATTCCCAGAGCTCCATAATACTTTCTACATGCATACCATTAGAAAAAAAAAAGAACAACTGATCAAAGATCATTGTTTTCTCACACATTTTCCACTGGACTTAAGAAAAATGGTGCATCAGACTTCTAGAGCACAGCCTCCAGAGGATTAAGAGGAATTTTATTTGTATCTGTAGTTCAGAATTTTAAAGCTTCATGTGCTGGAGATCGAATTTTTCCTAGTGGCTTCTCACACACCTTTTATTCTCAGACTTTACTTGCAGGTGCATATGACAGTGGGGAACTGAAGACAAAAATCCAGATGGCAACTTTCAGAGCTTCACATTCTTAAAAAAGCATTTTATTGGAATATTTTCACAACCTGCTGGAAAGTGAGAATTGCCTTTGCTCAGACAGGCAGCATTGACTGATTTTATATTTCTTGATCAAAAATTTATCTAGATGTTTGCATTTCTGTCTCTGCAGAGTCTGTACTAATTTCCTGAATTTCTGTGTCATTTACATTGTAAACAACAAGCAAGGGGCGACTATCATCTCTCTTTGGAACAATCTTCAATTCAAAGTTACATAACTCTTCCAAGCAACCTGTCCTAGTAGGAGGTATGGAACTAGATGATCTTCAAGGTCCCTTCCAAACTAAACCATTCTATGATTCTATAGTTACACGAATGTCACACACTGAAGCAGACTATCATAGAATCATATCTTTGTGAAAACAAAACAGAAAAAGTAATTGAATCAATAGCTGTGAAAGTAATGGAATAAAATTAATATATAATTTCTTCTACCATGCAGGAGTCAAGTTTGAACTGTATCATAAGGCATCTTCAGGCTAGAGAGCAAGATCTGACAGAAAGGGAGTTTTTGACAAAGGTATCCCCAGATAAAACAGTGACCAGTAGCTGAAGACAGTTAAGGCAACTTACTGAACATTTTATTTTTTTTTTCTTTTCTATTTCTTTTCAGACAAATTTTTGTAATTACAGAGCAAAGATTCAACATGAAGAATATTTTCCTGTATTTGTAATAAACATATCCTTATGGTGATATGAGCTTTTGTAGGCAAGACTGTAACCTCTTGATCTTAAGGGCTAGCTTTAGTTTATCAGAAAGTTAACTGTGCAGAGTAGGTATGTAAAAAGGTCATGATGTTATTCTAAAGCAACAGGGTCTATAATTACATGCCATCGTGGGAATTTCTGCTACTCCAGTAGTTGTCAGTTTGAGAAACATTCTGAAGTGCTGTTTATCCCTATTCTAGTAAACCTGTTCCCATACACTCAAAACTACTGACAAAAGATAATTTGAAGGAATTTTTTATTAGCTACAATAACCAATAAATCTTGTCTTGCTGTCAAAGCTTTATTTATTTTGTCTATATGCTTCCATGTTATTTCTGGGATGGTAGTTTACATTACTGCAAATCATACGTATTTCAGTCCAGAGAGCGTCTGATAACAAATAGATTAACCACCTCTAAGTCTGAAAAGCCACATACTTTGTAATATAAACTACCTCTAGTGTTATAATACAGTGTATAATATAATGGAGTTTATGGTAGTAAAGCAATATGTACAGATCTGTCACAAAAATAGGAGAAAATACTGCATCTCCATGTCCTCAGCCCCTCCTGCAGTGAGACTGAAGATGTATTTCCAGTGGGTACATTCACTCAGAGCACATACACATGCTCCATGTGTACATGTTTAGCCCCACAGATCACAGGCAGACAATCAGAGCACCCACACAGAGATAGCACCAACAGCCTCACTCTGCTCTTCTTTCTGGCTCTGGATGGAGGCCTACTAGTGAGAATACTAATAGAAAATACATTTTATGCATAAGTTGGATCCCAACAGCAACTGGCTTCAGTTTGTCAATTAGTTAAGGGAAGATATTCGCACCCATGCTCTCATTCCCAGAGCTGGCATATATAGATACATTTATCCATTGTCTCCCAGGGTTACTTCATCCACTCACTGCTTTCATTTCCACTGGTCACCACTTGCTCATTTGTACACCTTCACACACATTTTACAGGCCTTCCAACTCATGGGTTGATTCCTGCTGCTATGCTCAAACCCTCACACACACACATGTAGACAGAATAGAAATGTCCAGGAAAGAGTTAGAATTGAATTTAATAAGGAACAGAGTGCACTAATCAGGAAAAAGCACAGGCAGAAAAGCAAGGAGAAGGTTAGTAGAGTCAGGTGGAAAATCTGGAAGAAAGAATCAATTTCTGCCAGCTTCCTATTGACATGACTCTGCTCTGTAATTGCTTCCATTGATCAATGGGGCTATTAATGCAGTAACATTCTTCGTGTAACGGAACAAAACTGGCTCCATGTAAATTCAAATGCAACATGGTTAAGGTGTACAATCTGTCTCATTTGTTTTCTAGCAATAACCCACTGGCTTTCCAAATCACTATAGCAGTATCAGCAGCTGTTCTCTCCACCCAGCTATTCCACTTTGAGTTGGAATGCACACTAATTAATTAGTAATGAGAATCAACCCCTTCACAAAACAACATAAAGCAAAGAAAATTTCGTTGAAAAACTGGGTATGTAAAAAGATATTTATAGATAAAAATGTCTATATTTTAGAGAAAATTATACATAGACAATTCACATGAACAATGACCCCTGTGAAGAAGAGAAAAAAAAGAATGTTCTGTTCCTGTACTTGGTGCTTGAAAATTTTTGCCAAATTTATGAAGATACCTTTCCTTGAGGCAGAAAGGTATTAATATTCACACATACAAAAAAGACAGCTACTAATAAATGAAGCTCATTTTCTTCTGATCCTTACCTGTAAAAGAAGGTCCAAGGCAGAAGGATGTTTCAAGTGCAAAGAAAACTGCCACACTACACATTTCACAGCAAAGACACATTTTTCTCACAAAAATAGTTTTACAGTATTTAAAGTTATGAAACACCAGTGAAATAGCTCAAAGGAATTAAGAGGTGTTCCTCTAAGAAGGTAACATGTTTGACAGCCCAGCTGAAGTGCCTCTCCACTGTTATGAACAGCATGGACAAGAAACAGGAGGAGTTGGAAGCTACTCTCTTTCTAGAAAGTTATTATCTAGTTGCCAAAACTGAAAATTGAAGAGATGAATCCCATGACTGAAGCAGAGTTACTAATTCCTAAAGGACAGGTAAGAAAGGAGAAGCAGAGGTATTGCCCTCTATATTAAGAAATGGATAAGAGTCTGAAGCGCTGTCTCTGAAGAATAAACACAAGCAGGCAGAAGTTTATGGGCAAGAAACAGAGACGAAGGCAACAAAGAATCTTGTAGTTGTTGTCTTCTAATAGGATGCTTCATCAAGGGGAGCCAATTGATGAAGTCTTTTTTACTCCAGCATAGTAGTTGCAGTCTCTCATCCTGCTGGATGTCTTCAAACTCCTCAACATCTTCTGAAGAAGCAGCACTGTGAGATGTAGGCAATCCAGACTCGTGGAGTGTATTGAAGATAACTTATTGTGCCAGGTAATAGACAGTCCTACCAGAGAGGATGTGATACTGAACCTGTTGGTTACTAACACAAGTGAACTAACCAGTAACATCAGCATTGGAGGCTCATGAGCTGCAGGAGGTAAAGCCCTTTTATAAATACATCTGGACTGTCATTTAAACAAATGTGAACCTGTTCTTGAAGTTAAACATGTCTTTTCATCTTCATGAAAGAATCTTTAGCTAATAAGTGGAAATAACGAAGTAGAAATATGAATCCTTGCTACTTAGTATATAAAGCTGAGGGTATGAGAATGCTGTTATGCATCTCATCTTCTCTTATTGCTGTAGATGATGGAACAACCATTAGGTCATTTAAGCTTTTCCAGAATTTCCCAGTCCTACAAGTTTGCAGAGAAATGGGGTTTATGACCATGGATGCTAAAGGTCACTTTAAATAATACAGGGTCATAAGTACTCAGCTCCGGGTAGCACAAAACTGGCAGTTCAAAGAGCTATATCAGCAAACAAACAAGCACTATTTATGCAGCATAAAAAGATCGACATGCAGATGTGGTCCCCATGACCACTACTTGGTTTCCATCACTGTTGCCAAAAAGGGTAGTGTTCCATACTCAGTGGTTAGGAGGATGAACTAACTGTCCTTTGTTGCACCCAGCTTACATGGGGCAAGATGAAATCAATCAATTAAGCTAAGGAAATTCATAGGAAAGCTATTTCTGACTGCAAGCCATCTGTGGCTGTAGATGTTTTGTGAACAGCAGTTTTTACACGACATGTTTGCAATTACTGTGTAGTTTAGCAAGGCTATTTGCCGTTAGGCTTTAAGAGAGGATTTTTAACTTAATTGCTGAAGTGATCTTACACTTTACTGACGAATCAGTAAAGTGGCATTTCAGTCCTCAGTACATTCGGAGGAGATGAACACCAAATGCTCAGAGCCAATCCAGCAAAAACATCAGTAGGATGAAAACAGAAAAACATCAAACCTAATTAGAGTAGTAGTGGCATCTTAAAAATTATTCCCAGGAAAGGTAAGAGCTTCAAAAATCCTAAAACACTGTCATAATCTGAATATTCCAGATATTCTCAAAACTGCCTTTCTGTTGATGACAGTGTCAGAGGCACCTGAGGGAAGTGCTCTGGTCATGCTGCTTGCACTGAATCTCACCTGGACTAGAATGAGTTAAAACTTCCACTCTTCAAACAAGGAAAAGTCCAACATTACAAAATGCAGCCTTGTGATTACATGAAATTTAAGAAATTATGTTCAGCTTTGCCTCTGAACCGAACATCTGCAAATTAACAGGGAAAGCTCTGAATACTTATTCTGACTTTTCATATTATTTTTTACATTAACTTACAGCATGCATCTCATGCTGTTGAGGCTTTTTATTTAAGATGGATAGAATGGTTACAACACTCTCGGATTTTGTTATTTAAAAAACTCAGAATCCTTAAGACAGCTGTTACCTAGCAGTGATTGAAAAATCTTCAATCTGACACTTTTCAGTGTCTTTGTGCCAATAATGAAATAATTTTCACAAGCAGAAAATGCTCTAGTGGTAAAAGAACACAACTATTAAAACCATCTTTAAGGGATAGCTATTGCAAAACAAACAAAAATTATACATAAATTATTCGAAGACTGAAGCCCAGATTCTTAAATGAGTAGCTCAACCAAGAGTAGGTTTTCTTACCAGTCCAAATGTTTCTTTTCATCCTCTGTTTACAAAAGAAAATCAAAGAAAAATGTTTGGCTGACAAAACTTCTCCTTCTATATCGTTAGATGCCAAATTAGCAGTTACATGATTCATAACTGTCATGAGACAGATTAGTAATGTGGCTTAAAATGAAGTTTGTTGCTCCTCCATTCACTGTGATCTGTTGAATTGACTTGACATACACTATTAACTAATAATGGGCATTACGGTTTATTAAGGACGGATTCTGAAAAATATCCCACAATTCTGGACTTCAAGAAAAGAGCAGCTGCTGTAATACTATGCAATTTTCGTACACTAAGATCATTGGAAACCTAATCTCAGGGAAAAGGAGAAAAATACATTAAAAAACCATAAAATATCTGGCCATTAACCCATTCACAGCCTGTTAGTTTATTTCTTTGCATGGTAGAAAATGTTGCAGGATTTATGCCTTTCTCATTCTCTACATCTACACAAGCACTCAGCCACAGCCACACCCACCCAGGGTTTATAAAACTTCCCTTATCAATCTTCAACTTAGTACCCTTGAATTCAACATATTACTGAGTTTCACTACAATATGGTACAGCAAAAAGGAAAAAAAAAAAGAAACTTCTGGGGCATTCATCACTTTCAGCATCTCAGTCAAGTGCTCTCTGATTCTTCTGGGCTCTAGACAGAATATTTGTGATCTATTTTCACTTTCTCCTTGTAATATAATATTCTATTGTTCATCTAGGCTATAATCCACTGAAGAATTCTTTTGAACTTGTGAAATTATTTTTGACACAACTGTCATTAAATATAAACCAGCTCTATGCAGAGATCATTAATGGCTTCAAAGCTCCTTTTTGAATCATGAAGAAAGGTCACAGAAATACAAAGTCATAGGAACCTAGAGGCTTGCAGATGAAATGAAGTTTGGACCTGTCTGTGTTTCATCTGCGCTTTCCTCACTGCCTGTTTTGGTGATTTTGACCAAGGGACAATTACGTGACCTTCCATGTAAATCCTACAGGCTTTCTAATCTTTATCAGCTAGTCCTACATTCTTATGGTAGTCCTGTGAGTTTGGCTGTCCAATATATGTAAAGCTTTTTTTCCAGACGATTGCAATGCCTAGCATGATGGCTGTTTTTGGAAAACAAAAATGTCATGAGCAACACTGGCCAGCCAAATGATCTGCAAAAAGTGTGAAAGGCCTTTTCTCCACACACTATGAGAAAAAGGTGACAGATACAAGGCTGTCTGACTTTCAAGCCACACTGGGAAGCCTCCAGAAAATGTTTCCTCCTTTTCAAGTAGAAAACTGAAATATCCAAGGCAACCAGAAAAGGGACTGGAGACAGGTAACTCCATTTTTGTAGTTTTCTTCTGTTCTAGAAAACTAGGGAGATGAATAATTTCTGTGACAAGTGATCAAAATCTTATGTTGGGAGAGGTTATGGAAGATGTTAAAACAGCATATGAATGAAACTGAGTGGCTCATGGCTGTGATACAATATTCCTTGATGTCTTTCAACAAGATGTCTGAGTCATAACTGGGAATGTTGATGAATAACAAAGCAACGGCTAGGAAAGGTCATGGGAAAGAAAAAAAAAAAAATACATGCCCAGTTCAGACACAGGAATAATTATGTCTCCCACTTCAGGCAGCTTCAACCTTCCTTTCCACTCCTTTCACTCCAGCTCAAACTTCTTTAAGGCAACTGGACACATCCTCAGTATTATTTTCTTCTAATAGCACCACTACATACTGAGAAGGTGGGGGTAACTGCTTTTGACACCTTGTCATGGTTTCAGCAGGAATGGAATTGACTTTATTGCTAGCAGCTGGCAGAGTGTTATGTTTTGGATTTTGTAAGAAAATAATGTTGGTAAAACACTGATGTTTTCAGTTGTTCATAAGCTCTCCAAGTCTTTCTGGCTTCTCACCAGCAAGCAAGCTGTGAGCGCACAAAAATTTGGGAGGAAACACAATTAGGACAACTGACCCCAGCTGACCAAAGGGATACGTCACATCACATGACACAATGTATGGTATACAAAGGTAGGGGAAGGAGAAGGAAGTGTGGGATGTTCAGTGATGTCACTTGTCTTCCCAAGTAATCTTTACTAGTGATGGAGCTCTGCTTTCCTGGAGATGGTTGAACACCTACCTGCTGACTGGAAGCAGTGAGTGAATTACTTGTTTGCATGTGAAGCTTTTGCTTTATTGAACTGAGTTACAAATGCATCTGAACCCACTAGGTTTTTTTACTCTTTTCTCCACCCCTACCTGTTAGAATGAAGGACAGTGAGAGAAAGAAATTGCATGTTCCTAGTTGCTGCCTAGAGTTAAACCACAACACACCCAAATCTCTACTTATTTTTGCAGCAAAGCACTATATGCTTGCTTATGGATCCTTTCCCTGCATGTAAGCACTATGAAGCATGTAAGTTCATCCCTACAGGATGAGCTACAGAGATAACATCATGGACAAAAACCAGACTTGTCTGCATGTTCTCTACAGTGAACCAGTGTAACAAAGGGGCAGGGAGAGCTAAAGAAATATGAGAGGGGATAAATGTTCTCATCTGATATAAATAAAAAACCAGTATGGGAATGTTCCTCCATAAATCAGAGAAAGCGAAGTGGTCACTGTCAAAACACATGAACCACAATCCTTGAAGAGTGTCAGGGCAATGATACCTTCATTCATTGTGTCTGAGGAGATCACAGCAAACAGCATGTTACAGATTGATGAATTGTTCATAAGTGCTTCTGTTCAAATGGGGCAGCAGAAAAACTGATGTGTTATGTCTTCATCAAATTATCACGGATTTCTTTTATTAAAAAAAATCACAGAGGCTGAATGTGAAATCACTGTTTACTATTCTAGAAGTAATATATATAGTTTTTTTGTTAAGTAGGATTATTTTCTTGCTCACTTTCATAGTAATCTATCTTTAAACCATCTTTAAACCAAGGCCAAAGTAAAGATTAATTTATTCATAGATCAATAAAAAGCAGATGCTTTATAAATCATTCCTCTTTCTGGAGAAAAAAATCACTGCCATAAGATTTTAAATACCTTTTGAGACAATATTCTTTCTTCTCAAAAGCAGGCACAGATACCAACTTTCTGAGGTTTATTGTCTTCTACCTACAGCTTACTTATAGACAGGCAGGGAATTTGTATGGAAACTGCAACATCTCGGTCCAAGATAATGTTGCAGCTTAGAGATGATGCCCCCTGAATCGAGTTTGTTCACAGTACCTATTTTGCTTCAAAGTCACCAGTGGTAATTTACTTTCCCACCTTCTGGCTCAGCAACTCTCACCAGTAACTTTTTAGGGATATTTATTAGGGAATCAACATTTCTTCCATCAACTTGAGAAAAGGAATGGAGGAATGGCAGGGTAAAGGATATGGTTTTGCAAACCTCGACAAGCTGATGAAAGCTCACTGGGACTTTGAAAGCCTTTCACTTTCACAGATGCAATGATCGTCAAGAACAGACACCTGCTTCCATGAAGATTTTCTGAAGATTTACTGATTTCACTGTATATCATATATCACATATTAAAATTTCTAGAGCAAATTCACTACATTCTACAGTTTTGTTTGTTGATTGCTCATGACCACATGTATTGAGGAGTCAGAGGAATAAGAACATGCAGAGATGATTACTGGCTTCCACTGCAGGAACCACTTAAGCAAGCTTTGGAGATATTCCATTCAGTATGCTGGTCCACCCTGAGCTCTCATCATTTGGAGGATTTGACAAATGTTGCTTCAAAGCTCCGTTCTTTCTCTTTATTTCAGGAATTCTGATCCTATCAGAACAAGACAGTGACTAGTGTAACAATTCATGAACCAGCATAACAGATGTTCAAACACCACCCCTGATCAAGCAGTGAGGGTATTGTCAGAAAGGGACTAAACCTTCCAAGAGGATGAAGTTCATCTGTAACATCAGACTCATAGCCAAAAGAACAATTTTTTTCTTGCCTCCACTCCTCAGCAAACTGATTTCCCTTAGTAGTTATCACTGCTGTGCTGAACTGTAATTACAGGGCATGTAGATTGCAACATCACTAAAAGAATACATATAGATGATTAATTTCTTGGTATAAAAGTTAACAGCTTATTCATTGTACGTGTTATTTTAGACTAGTTGAATACTTAGACTCAAACACTTTCAGGAACTAGGGTCTGGCTACTGCCAATGGGATAATTTTTACTTGCAATCATTGTGACAATAGCTCTTTGTAGGACTGTCTGTAAATTCTCAGCAACTTCAGACAGCTTGTATAAAAGCTCTTAAGTCTTAACCACAAATAAATCTCTGTTACTGAGTCACATTCAAACCCCAGTAACTGCTAATAGCTGAGTATCGCCAGTCTTGCCCCCCTCTGCTCTCTGCTGCCTTGCCTCTTGCCAGTCAGTGCCACCATTAGCAGGGGAGTGGAATGAGATCCAGATGGCAATGCCAAACAGCAGAGCAGGGAAGCGACTGAGATACTTCTTTGTATGTGTATCCTTGTGTAGAGGAGGTACAGCATCAGGCAAGCAAGAAAATGTGTTCAATGGTCATCGACAGAGGTAGTGTGTTATCCACTCTCTACTATCGTTCACAGGACTTGTCAGGACTTCATGTGTACTAAATGCAACTTGCTCAGGGTGAAGCATGTGTCTACGTGCCCATATCTGCATCTCCCTGATCCTAGCTTGGGGCTTAATTATTTTAATTGTGACTGGAGAAAAAATACCAGGCAGTTTAGTCTCATTAGAAAATACTATTATTCATCACTTTTCATCATGCTCCTTATCATGATCTAAAACACAAATCAAAGGCAGTTCTGTTAAGGAATTCTTAGAAATATTTTTATGAAACCCATGTGCTTCCAAATATTATTTGAATGTGTTTGTTCAGTGTACATATTTATACTCTTAGAGAATTTAACCAGGGAAAATAAACCATGTACCTTCTAGTTAGAGACAAAAGTAATGTATATACCTTGCTAACTATGAAAAATCAGGAGGATCCAAAGCTGGTTAATGACAGCTAGTATGTTAATAGTTTGTATCTCAGTGACTACTTCGTATGCTAACATGATCAAGATAAGCCATAGTCTCCTTTTCTTTTCCACAGAAGAATTTCAACCTTTACAAATTTATTGGAAATTAGGGAAAATCAATTTTCCTAAAGAAAAAAATCATCAAGATTTATGCCTATGGAACTAGCACAGTGGATTACCTAAGACTATAGTACAATTACAAAAAGAAGATAAATATATTAATCTATTAGTCTTGTGTTCAAAACTGAAGATATTTCCATCCCCCATGAGGGTTCTGCTTTGTATTTCCTTAATGCAACTAGCAGCAATTAATTAATTTTAAAAAATTCCTACTTATGAATCTTGATATATCATTTCTTCTATCTCCTTCCCAATCAAATCTATGATTAAAAGCAATCACATCTGTCAATCACTCATCGTATCTGACTTCTACTTGGAAGAACACAGGGTAAAGCCTGGAGCTACAGTTATGTTTCTGTTATGTGAGTTTACCACAGAAAAGATGAGAAACTCAACAGTTATTCCCTTAGACATTGTCTGATTTTTGCAAAGGTGAGCACTTAATAAGATAGCTCATAAATTAGTCCAAATTCATTAAGTCTAGAGCAAGACTGTTTTCTACTTTTTTGGCTGGATTTTCTTGTACTTCTAAGTTGTTCTGAAGACAACAAAAATACCCAAAACTCTGTATGCCACAGATTCATGTCTGGGTATACAAAAAGATAACAGGGATTATAAGATGTTTTATTCTATTAATATTAGCAGCATAATATATTAAGTTATATTAACTTCCCACACAATATTCTGCAATAGAAAAGATACTGTGTCATTAGAGAGATTGTCCTGGTTTTGGGCCCAAAATTAGTTCAGAAGAATTCCAAACTACTAAAGGAACCCCCCAGTGACAGATGGCCCTCCCTCCTCTCTCTGAAGAGAGGAGAGGAAGGAAGGAGGAGATTTATGAGTTCAGAAGAATTCCAAACTACTTTAATAGATAATGAAACAATAGACAAAATCAAAAGGAAAAGACAAAAAAGGTGTACAATATTTACAAGACCGAATCCAGCTCCTGGGATGATGATCATGTCCCCATGTGGGCAGGCCGAGGAGAGAAGGCCTGAGGAGAGAAGGGTCTGAAGAGCGCAGGGCTGGGGAGGGAACAGCCGAGGAGGGAAGAGAGAGGACTGACCCTTCGATCCCTCAGTTTTTATACTGAGCATGGGGCAGATGGGATGGAATACTCCCATTGGTCACATGTTACATCCATCAATGTAGAACCCTCCCCTTGCGGTTTCTCTCTTTCCTCTTCCCGTTACAGTCGACCACCTTGACGACTGAACTCCCCTTACAGTCGAGTTCCTTGTTCGGCACCTCCCCCAGGCCGCCGCGCGGCTGGGCTCCAACCTGGTGAGTTCTGCCTCAGGCCTCAATCGCTGTCTTTGTCTTGCTCCGAGAACTTGATGGCCGTCGTTAACGACCCAGACAGAAGAGGCCTAGCTGAAAAATAAAGCCCCAAACTAGAAAATCCACCCCATTCTACCTCAAACCAGTACAGAGATCTATCATTACCCTGAAAAAAGTGCATGTAATGGTATGCAGCAGTTCTGAACACCACAATTTATTTGCTTTGGATCAAGGTAAGACTGAAGCACATACTCACTAGGAAAAAGCTTGAATGCTTTGCTGATTGTCACTTCATTAAATCTGAGGAAAATTTCAGCCTGCCTTTTTTTTTTAAATTATTTTTTAAAGTTATTCTCTTTTCCTTTATATGAATGGAGGAAAAATAGATAGAAGCTAGGATTTTCCTGGTTTATATAAATCACACATGAAAGTATAAGATTAGTTTACACAAGATAATCTATTCTAAAACACACAAAGAAAAACATCTATGAGTATTTTGTTCCACCTTGCTCTGCTCTCCTTTTTCTTTCCAAATTCAAGAAAGGATTCCTTTAAAACCTACTTGAAAATACTCCTTTGTGATCGGTGATGATTTGGCAATGCCTTCATTTCCCCATCTGGCTCAGCCTTTTTTTTCCTATCTCAGAGGACAATCACTAAGGTAACTTTCAATGCCAGAACAATAACACTTCCTGAGAGCACTCAGACAGTGCATATGTGACTGACACATCTTATACTTCGCAAATTTTGAAGAGATTTAGTAGCTTTTATTGCCTGTTTAGAGTCCTCCTCCTCTGTATGTTCCCTCTCTCTAAACTTCCTAACCTATGCAGAATTGATGGATTGCACAGTTTTCCTTTGGAATATATCTATTGTTTTAGAAAAGGAAAAGCTATTTTTCAAAGCAGTCATACAGAAATTTGGCTGAGGGAGGCTTGATCACAATGGTGCTCTGGATCCCTTAGGACACTTCTTTATTGTCCTAGAAAAGACAAGACACTAGAAAATATCCAGTTACAAAAAAAACCACCCCAAAACCAAAAAGAAACCAAAACCAAACAAAACCAAGCCAAACCCTACAAATGGCAAAGAAAAGCAAATAGACAACGGAATATTTTTCTTTGGTGAATGATTATGTTTTTGAATTGGGTATGACAAGTACCTTGATGAGAGCAATTGGATGCTTGACTAGCTCTGGGTGTCCCGAATTAATGTCTTTTTTCAGTTCATGAGAGTGGTTCTGAGACAAATGTTCTGATTATCCCCACTTACCATTTAGATTCACATAGGGAGCAGGCTCTGAGTGCTCAGGCTCAATACCTTTCAGCTGAAACAAAACCCAAAGCATGCTCCTCCAAACCCTGAAATATTCAGTCCACAGTCTGTAAAGGGTAAAGTAAAATCAATTTCCTTTAAAATGTATATGGTATGGATGTCAGATCCTTAGCACACTTTTATTTGCTCTTCAAATATTGTACTGATTGCCACAACAAATCCTACCTCTAAGGGCAAATTGGAATACAGTTTGTATTCTAACACAGACATGAAATCTTTCTGTGCAAAAAAAGATTTGCGCAGCCTACAGCCATTCTGAGAAAACAGGTTCAGTGAGTGCTCTTTCTATGAAACAGTTACTCTCCAAATGCTGCAGGTCAGTATTTCAATACAAGTGGCGGATTATAGCCAAGACCAATAATGGCAGGAACTTGAGGATTTTTTTATCTCTTAAAAGAAAATTTTAAGACTTTTAAAAAATTATTTTTATATTGTATTATCTTTACGTCAAAAAGAAACTACTGTGCTGAGATTTTTAATAGATGCTATTTTTGTCACAGTTTTCATTGTTACATTTTCAAGAGCAGCTACATATTTCTAACTGCCTGCAATTGCAAAGTGATGAACCAACAATCCTTTTGATCACAAAGACTACTTGTAAGTCCAAATGCACTGTGTTTCCATATGCCTATAAAGGGAAAATCACAACAAATTACTGAAAAATCTGATCTCAATTTCCATCGGTAGCAAAATTCTTGTTTGTTTGTTCCCAACCCAGACATAATGTACTTCAAGAACAACATTCAGGACAAATATATGTTTATGAACACAAGAGAATGATCAGAGAAAGCTGTACAAATTACTCCATGAAAGCATCAGTGTCTTGTTATGGAAAGAAAATAGAGGCTGTAATAAATAAGCATTTCTGCATACAGAAGAAATGGAAGATGTATATGCATATTGTTTCACAAGTTGAGGTCATGATAGCTGTATAATATATTCCAGACATTTTTGTGAATATGAAAGTATAGTTGTGCAGGTCTTTAAAAGCAGAAAGCAGGTAAAAATAGGAGTTTCACATTTTCACTGTCTTTGGGAAGCACACAGATAAGAGCTAAAATTACTTACTAGTAAGAAAAGATTTGTAGAAAAGACTGTTGGTCCTTGTGAACAGAGATGGAGGAAAGAACAGCATACCAATGTGCACAGATAATTAGGGAGAATTTTTAAGTCAGGAGTGGGAGGGAAAAAGTGTTGCCTTGCTTCAGTTTTCTCAGAGATGTAAAGCCTTAGTTTTTTTGCAATAAGTTATGGAACAGCAGTTAGTACGCTATAGAAATGAACTTGCATTTGTTGAACAGGAGACAATGTCTTCTTCAATTCAAACATGATGTATTTCCCCTTGCAGAAATTAATTTTGTTGAATAGGTCTATAAACAGGTCTCATTATGCTTGTGAAGTAAAGTGTTGCTCAGAAACAGAACCACAAAAAAGTAAGAGCATGATGTTGAGTACAACGAGGGTACAAGTTTACAATAGAAGAAATACAGTTTCATGTGACTTCTCAGCTCTTTTTCAGAAGGCACGCTGAAATTATTTCAGACAAACTACAAAATATGAAGAAAGATCATAACACATAAGTACACTTTTAAGATAAAAAGAAACCACTTGTCATACATATAGAATCATAGAACGGTTTGGGTTGGAAGGAACCTTAAAGATCATCTGGTTCCAACACCCCCGCAGTAGACAGGGATGCCTCCCACTAGACTAGGTGGCTCAGCACCTCATGCAGCCTGGCAAGATGAGCCTGATTCTCCAGATCTCCTGTGTTCATTGTTTAAAACTGGTCACTCAGCACCAGTATCTTCATAAAAACTGATTAATCTCATCAGCCTAGCAGTTGGCTTGTTTATGAGGTCTCTCTGTGATTTACAAAATAGAAAATTAAACTCCCCACAAGGAGTAAAATTTGATTGTTACTATTCCAACTATTAATTGTATTTCACTTGTAATTTTCACATTGTCAAAAATATGTTCCAGTTTGTAATTAGGTTCATAGCTTTTGTTTATTCCATTAGATCAACTTTCCTCCTAATTTTAAAGAATATTTATGTTTCCTAATCTGAAGACTATAATTTCATGATAGAATTATGATTACTAGGCTGACAGTGCTTTCCAAGGAAGTGTTTCATTATTTGGGGTAGATTAAACTAAGTGTTCTGGAAGAAAAGCTCAGGCCAGAGTATACGGTATCACTTACATGTTATTTTGGCACCAATGTACACTTCAGTAACTTGTGCTGACCTGGATTCTCAAACAGATCTACAGATGCAAAACATGCCTGCTCACATAAAGGCTGGATATTCCATATGCAGAAGAAGAAATTTAAATTTATAACTAGTGTCAGACATGTGTACTCTTCCTATGTACTATGTTCCTATGTACATCTGCTGTTATTAATTTCTAATTCTGTCAGCCTAAATCTACCGAGAAAAATCACTTACCTTCTCCTATTGCCTTTGCAAGCATAGGAAAATGCAGCTATAAATGCAGCTTTCCTTACCCCAGTAAGAACAACTACTCTCTTCAGTATTTTGGACATATAATAGGGACTTCACATCTATTTTGACACATACTTCTTTCCCTCTCAGTATGAATTACTATGTCACTTTAAGAAAAAATATACTTTTCAAGCAAATATCCTGCAAAAGCAAATTATTTTATATGCTATTTTATGAAAACCCATCTTTAAAACATAAGTGGAATTGGATAGATTACAAAAATGTAACTAAAAATACAAATTAATATTTCAGTCTGAATGAGATTAAAATTAATACAGTGACATTGATCAAGTTAATTAATTTTTCTCTGATTTGAGTTCTCTCCCTGCAAATCAGAGCTAATCATACCTGTACCACACTGTAAAGTATGCCAGCAAATGGTGGAACTGCTCACATTCATTATACCAGATGTGGAGAAATTGGCTTTCCTGGAGAGAAAAAACATTTCAGAGTTGCAACCTGGAGTTCTTGCAGTAGGCACTTGGGTCAAGCACATTATTAAGCCACTTCTGTGCTCTCAGCATGCAAGAGAACAATTTGCTAAGCTCAAATGGCATGATTTACTTAAAGTTTCATGCAAATATGTATGACTTACTCTTTTTGTGTAATTTTTAAGTAAAAAAGTATCCTGTGAAAGGTGTCCTTCACTTCTACACAGTCCCTTATGCCCTGGAGTTCTGGTCTGGCTTTGCAATGAAGGCTTAAATCACAACTGTGTTCTTGGTGATTGCAGTGACTGTTTATCTTTCTAATCCAAGTTAGTACACAGATAATGAAAGCTGAATGATTACAAGTGACTGAAGAGTTGGTTTCTTCTAGTCCTGTCAGTGCATGAGGAAAAATATGATCTATCTTCCTAAAACTGAAAGATACAATGTTAAATGGAGATGTTCCTATAGATCTTGTAGCTGACTTGGAAACTTTAAAGCATTTTGAAAGCTAAAGAACATCAGAAACTGCTAAAACACTTCTAATGTGCAAAGAGTTAATGTTATCATCAATTAACCTTTTCTGTATGATCTGATAAATTATTCAGTCACTTAATGGCATTTAAATTTAAGTGCAATTGTATAGGTCCCCAGATTGCAGTTATAATTAGTTTAAAATGCAGAGTCTGAAATGCACTTAAATGGAGCAAGCACAGAAGGACAGTAAAATCTGAAAGGCTAAAGTCTTGCAGGAGGCTGCAGTTAGGCTGGGAGCAAGTGAGCAGAAGGGATGCTCTGCTTTCATACTTTCTCGCAGAAGGTGAGCTTTTTACAGAACAGCTTCCCAGCTACTTCCTTATGTCATGTAGGGGCACCACATAACAGAGTGGAGGTCAATCATGCTTTTGCCTGTATCTTTTTTCTCTGATACAAACACTCTCCAAGTTAAAGAGGCTGTTTGCATTGCATTTTATTGACAGAATAGCAGATCCTGACTGTGACTGTGATGTTTATATACTCTGGATCTATTTCTGCCATTTTTGTCTCTCTTACAAATAATTTGTAAAATCTAACTTTAGTCACACTACCAAAAATTGAATAGTTCAGATATATAATTTGGAAAACTACTTTATGAGACTTCTGAAGAGACCAAGTCATTTAAGGACATGTTAGTTTTTCAGTTGATTAAATCAGACACTAACAATATAAGTATTGCTATAATAAAAATAGATTAAAAAAATAATTAAAGAGAGGTATATTTGAGTATGTTCTGGCCTATGTTGCTACTTAAATAATCACATGAAACCTTCAGAATTTAATATCCATACTGGGTCATCCTGAAATTTGCAAGAGCATGGGGACGCCTTCACTGAAGGAGTTCATCTTCTTTTGAATGACAGCGTGGAAAACTCCAGCCAAGTTTTATAAAGGCTGAGTGAAACAGTCACAGTAATTGAATCTTTCTCCAGCATAAAACTAGATGGCTTGTAATCTAGTAATACTGCATCAAACCATATGTGCTGGATCATTGAAAGTAGATAAATGAAACAGATAAACAGTAAATGCAGACTGGCTTTACAAATCTGAAGTAAAATCAGCTACTTCCACAAAGCCAGTATAAATGACTCAGAGCTCAGCAACCTGAACTATGTATTTAACTCATAAATTGCCCTTCAAAGAATGTTTAGGACATGGTTTGTGACTTTGAGAGCTAAATAAATTAACAAGGAAACAGGGGCTATTACTGAAACAAATGGGTTGTGCAATATTGGAAACAATGGAAAAAGCATTGACTGAAGTCAAAACTGAACTCTCACTTCTCTGGATCTAAGATTCTTGTAAGGGGATCATGCAAAACCTGAGTTTGTCACTTCTGAAAATCCAGTCATTCCTGCCTCACAAAAGAGCTCTCTGCAGCTTGAACCTGCCACAGCTGGGAACAGCCAGAATTTCCACAGCAGAGAAAGGAAATACTCCCCATGTCCACCTTCTCAGGTGGACCTTGAATTCAATGGTTTCTTAATAGAGCTGGGTTACAGAGTCAGTCTGGAAATCAGGTCCTGGGAAACAGCTGCAGAGCCACAGACAAGCAACCTGAGAAGCTTCAGTTAGAAATTCATCGATGAGAACATTTAAAGTTTACAAAAGCACCCCAAAACAAAAGCTTTCATCAAATTAGAAGTCTGAAGCTGCTTCTTGGTGGAACAAACTCCCCTCGATTTCATTTCAGGCCCAGTTCTGTTTTATACCCAAATTTGGAACAAAAGTCTTGCTCTTTTTGTCTGCAACCACCAAAAACATCCTCAGAAACTGGAATATTGTTCTTCCTATTTCATACCTGCAATGACAGCCCATAGAGATCTTTTACCAAATGGCTAATCAAAGGCTTATGTCCCACTGCAGCATAGAGTACTCATGGAAATCAAGAAATATCAGTATTCTGTTTTTCAGTGATCTTTTTTAAAGAATATTGATGAAAGAAAAATATTAATGAATTGAGGCACTATTTTTACATAATGTAAGGCACATTTAGCAGCTAACATATTTAAGGGATAGTTATACAGAAAGCATGTTCTTCAGAAGGTCTGCTGAAAGCAGAATAAAACCTAAGCCAGAAATAAACATTCTGAAGAACAGAAACCAAGCTGATTATTTCAAACGCATTTGATACTTACTTATTTTGCATGGATGCCTGCCATTTTCATACATTTTTGGGGGGTTTAAAGCAGTTTTATACCATCAGTATCTACTGATGAAACACTGTTCAGAAGAGATGGTTGTCTAATTGTACTTTCGGTGAAGCAGGTAAATCCTCTCCTTCTGCACTGCCTTGCTCTCACACCCACATGCTCTTATTTGTATGCAGTGTCTTATCTCTTGCTGTCTGGCCTATGAATTATGTGTCTGCTTTTGCATTTTCTGCCTGTGTTTGCTCATCACAGGTTGGTCATTTTTTACCTCCTGAGATACACAGTCATCACAGTTACTAGTTGTACTCCCATGATAGAAAATTAAAAGTATATACCTTCAATATTTAACCCTGCTGAGGACTACTTGAGCCACAGCATGCTTTCTTTTGGTTTTTTTTTGGTTTGTTTTTGGTTTTTTGGGTTTTTTGTTTTCTTTTTGGTTTTTTTTTTTTTTGTTTTCTAATTGACATCAATCTGAAGCTGAAAAAATAGGTAATGTTTCCTCAGTGTTTTATTAGTAAGGTTACTAGGGTCATCAGCATCCTTGGCCCTTTGCTCATAAAACAGGTAATAGATCACTGTGGGGTCAAGTGTGCACTTACATATTATGGGACAGAGCAAACTGAGTGGGGAAGAAACAAATTACATGGCAACGCATACCAGTGTGTGTGAAACAGAGAACACTGCTGGGCACCAAATGCTTTCCTAAAAAGAGCAAGAGATATTTAATCAGAGTGAACATATGAGTAGCAGGAATGACTTGCTCCCAAAGCCAGAGGATACTAGAGCATCTGACTCTAACACTGTCATGAAGCAACCACAATTCCCTTGCCTGCATGCAGTGCAAAGAATCGGATACTGATGGAGTGGCTGTCTTCCTGCCAAAAATACTTCAGGGCCATGTGTGAATGGAGGAAAAAACCCAACATGTGGCTTTTCAGACTGAATCATTGCCACAAAGATGCATGTATTTTAATCAAAATTCTTTTGACAGAAGAGTGTTCAAGAAATTAAAATACCAATGGAATTTTCAACAGCATATCATGAGGGGATTCCTCTATTTTTTGTGATTTTTATTAAGGAATTAATTGCTGACAAATTTATCACACATTGTATGCAAAGATCTTCGATCATCTTCTTTCTTTCCAGTGCTTTGCTCTTGACAATATTAGAGAAATCTCTAAGGGTGCCAATAACAGCCATATTCATGCAAATTGCTTGGCCCCAACTGGATGTCAACAGAAAAAAGACAATTTAACATTTTGCTAGTAAAACATCAGTATTGCTTACAAAGACAAAACCAGACTTAAATAATTATTCATTTCCAAAATACTGAATCATGCATCCATGTACACCTTTTGGTTAGCCAGGATAGGTTTCCTATTCCATTTGGGTGTTTTCAGTAGGCTTTATGGCACTGATAAAAATGATTACTTTTTCCAAATCATCCACTCTTCTGCAGCAGCTATTAGGGAAAAAACCCATCTCCACTCAGGAAATTACGATTTGCCAGCCCTCTCGCCACAGCAAATCCGCAGTAGTCCGACACAGGTAGGACACCAAATTTGGAAGCAGAAGGCTGCCCAACCTGAACTGTCCAGCATGAAATGAGTCATCAAGCAAAAAGAAGGTGCTCACTGCCAAGCAATAGTTCTTTCTGGTCATGGCTTCACTTTCCTATTCCACTCTGTGAGACCCCAAAGACAGCAACACCACCAGGGGGGAAAACCCCTCTTTGACTACCCTGAAGATGAGGAATCTGCTAATACAGGCAAAACTGAGCTGATCAGAAGTGCCATTATGTGGTCAAGTACCACAGTGAATCTGCCCACATCTCAGAGAGCCGCTGGAAGTCACTGCTCCTGGTTTCTCCCAGGCATTTCTCAAAGAAGAATGGCACCTGTGCAAAGACAGCAGGAATGTCAGACAGATACCTCTTAAAATACCTCTTAAAATACCTCTTTCTTTTATGGTAAAAAGAAAAGAAATAAAATGTTGCTTTACCACAGACTTGAGCTAAATCACAAGTCACTTGGCATTTAGTTCCCCAGGACGGTTTCCAGGAACAATGAGTACATTTGCTGTTGGAAAGTAGAAAAGGCACTACATTCTCAGCTACATTTACAGTTCCTGAAATGGCTTGTGCTGACAACAGTGGTCCTACAACCTCTGCATATCCAGTGTTTAAAGTGCCCTTTGTTTCATGAGAGCTAGAGTTAGGGTGAAAACATTAAGGCAAATGCTGTCTGGTATGAATTAAACCATATACAAACTAGACTGTTGAAATGAATGCGTAAAAATTCATGTTCTTGTTTTCTTCTGCAGTGTACAGCATTGTAAGGATACATCTCCAACCTTATAAGCCTGAAAATGTCCTCGCATCTCAGTTGAGTAAAACAACTGCTGTAGAGCAAGGCATAGTATGTTGTACTGCTTCAAAATATAGTTGTGTAGACAAATAGTGCTGCCAGCAGAAGCATGTTTTAGGGAACGAGAACAAAAGGCTGGGAGTGAGCTGCAGACAAGACACCTTGCATTTTGCCTGCCTGACCTCTGCTGTCAATACTTTTCTGAACAGAGACTCTTTTTAACTGTACAGAGAGAAAAGTGTGTTAAAGAAGTCATGCTCCTGGCAAGCAGACCTACCTGAAAAACTCGGAATTTTGGGGTTTACAACACAAAAATCGAGACAACGTAGTGAATGTTAATATAGTTTGAGAATTTCAGAGGAGACAAAGGTATGCTTTCACTCTCATTCAAGACCTAAGAGAATCTCCCATAATCACAGTAAAAGGCCTGATTTTTCCACCTGTCCTAGTTTGAGGTAAAACGGAATTGAGTTTCTGTTCAGTAATTCTAATTTTCAATTAATTTTCTTCTAACTAATTGCAGTCTCTGGAATTAACAACATATTTTTCACACAGTATCCACTTCTAGCAGAGATAAGGCATGAGATTTATTGTCAATACCAAGGGTGGTACACAGAAGTGTTCTTGCATATACTTACTGCTGTGACAACCAAGGGCAGATAATTCTACTGGTGCTCTTTTGAAGGGTCAGAAGCAGAAAATCATAGAAGAGTTGCACTTGCTGGGAAAGGAGAGGAGAGGAGATCTGGAGGCTGAAGCCACAGAAACTACATGGTTCTATAATACAAGGGCCAATTTCTTTCATGAACTACTGGCACAGTAAAAACCAATCTAAACTTCTCATAACTTTGAATATACTCTGGAATAAGCAAACTTACTTTAGTCCACACTTGTTATTTGCACTTCACAAACATCATGGACTCAAAAACTGTAATAGCTGGGAAAATAAAAAAAAGAAATCCTCTAAGCTGTAGGGAGCAGTGAGTATCTAGTGTTTCCACTAATTGATGTTACTGTTGCCTTCCAGAACAAAAGAACCAGAAGAGAATGTACTGAAGCATAATTTTGATCTGAGGGATGTAATTCCATACTTTCACCATTTTTTAATTTTTTTTTAAAGTCAGTAGCTGTCTAGCAAGTTTCAGAAGTGTTCTAATTTATGCTATACTGTTGTGGACACATACCTAAGTGAAAGAAGCTCTTGATCCTGTTAATGTGGCCAAAACTAAAAAGTAACCAAGAAAAAACAAATTGTGCAAACTCTGCTGAATCATACTCATTGCTAACAATAACTTAACAGGTTATTTTTCAGTAATGGAGCAAATCCTTTCTCAGGCAACCGCAGATATATTTGAAGAAATTATTCCTGTAAACGCTTTCATCCTTTATTCCTTCAACTTTCATCCTTCACCTACTCTTTAAAAAAGTAGGAAAAAAGGTCTTACATTATTTAATGAAGATTTATTGACACAACCAAGAAAACATCCACATCAGATGTAATCACATCACATTATTATTTTAATTATTTTTATTTATTATTATAATTTTCCCTGATTTAACAGATTAAAACTGAGCTGAATTTTGCATGAAAATCTGGACTTCACCTAATAGCCAGCAAACATCAGCCCCACAATCAAGAAATCACAGGAGAACTTGGTATCAGGGAGGGACTCAGCTGACCCATCAATTACCTTGACTTTGTTAGAAAATTTTCCTTAATTTGCAGTAAGTACCCAAACCAAAGAGATATATTTCCAATCTACAGGATGAAGTAATTTTATATATCTTTACCAGCTACCTCCTTTCATTATATGCACTAGTAAAGATGGCTTTCTAGCTTAAGATAATTTTAGCTAATCATCCAAAAATGTAATCCTAAAATGTTATTTACTAAATATGTTCTTAAGAGTTTTCTAGGAAAATTTTATTGGGAAATTTATGTAAAAACATACTTTTCAATAATGTCCATTAATAGTGAGTTCAAGAAAAACAAAGAACAGTCAGCTTAAATTTTTATTACCTTCTCATACTCTTGGCTAGTCCTCTTTCATTCCTGAACATATTAATCTATTGAGCCATTGTTTATATATTCCAGAACATCTTGTGTTCCCTTATCTGCTTTTCAATAAAAGCTTGTTTTCCTTATACTTTTCATATTCAATGGAGATTTTTGTTTTTAATTTTTGGGTTTACTTCAATTGTTTGCCTCAAAGTGTCAGAAGACTTGCATTCAGTGTCATTACCTCTATTCAGTTCTCACATACTTTTATGCCATGCAGTCAAAAAACCAATAATTCTGGAAAATTTCTGAAGGCATCAACACCATTGGCAGGTATTTGTTACCAAAATAGTTATTATTACTTTTGCACTGTTCTCAGGGGAATTTCTAGAAGTAGCCCAAAATGCTTTGTTCATACTCACAGAGAAGAGAGAGGGGCTTTTCTGCTATAGATCAGGGGTAGTTTTAAACAGTATACCACCTGCATTGTACTGACAAGATATTCCCTTCTACTCCTTTTCAGCCTTATTTTCTGTGGTTCTATGAAGTGGCATCTGATTTTACATCAGTTTGTATAAACTTGTTCACAAATAATACACACAGATATTTCCTGACATTTCATTATTACTGTCAAATAAAGAAGATAGATTATTTTACTGCAAATTCTGAATTTCTCTTATTTCATCATAAAATAATGCATCTCTGTCCTGCAACACAATTGTTTGTTAGTAGGTTTGTTTCCCTGGGAGATCAGCTGAGATAAATATTTTGTAATAATTCATCTATTTTTATACAGTAATGACATTTTCTCTGATAAATAGTTTGCCTGTGGTAAAGACAGTTTTTAAATCTTAATTGCTGAAAGCCATTGAATTTACATTACAGTCAGGCATCACCACAAAATCTATTTGAAACAGTATATACTCATTTTGTTTTGCAAATACAGAGCTTCAGCTACAGATCCTCTATACAAATCTGTATCATCACAGATTTACATACAGAAATACACCTTATTCTAGCAATGGGGTGCACTGGTGGCAATGATGGAAGACTCCATACACTAATACCATAAGGAGCTTTCCAACAATTTGCATTGCAGTTGCATGTGGCAACATACTATAGCTTATATTATAATAGAGTTCATGTCATACTAGCCCAATAATAAGAAGAATATTATGTATTTTTTTATTTAGGATCTTTACCTGATCTGGGTTAAAACTTCTACAATTAACAATCTATCGGCTTTGGATTCATTGCCAGTCTTTGACGTAGTCTTAACTGGAGTTCATTATGTATGACCAAGGATAAATTAAAGATTCTCTAAATTATGTCTGGTTCCTCATATTCCACAGACACCTAACCAGATGATATTCTGGAGCCTTCTGAACAACCTGCTTGGTGAGTCTGGGCACAACTGGCATAGGCAATCATGTTTCCACTCGGTTCAAACTTTAGGATCATCAGATCTGGCATGATTGCTCGGATGCCATGAAAACCAGGATGAACTCTATCCATCATACATATACACAGTGAATTGATGTCTTACCACCTTCATGATAATGAACTTCTTTCTAATGTCTAATCTAAACCTGCCCTGCTCTAGGTTAAAACCACTGTCCCTCACCCTATTGCTACATGGTCTGACAAACAACCCCTTCTTGGCTTTCCTGCAGGCCCCCTTCAGGTACTGGTAGGCCACTATGAGGTCTCCCCTGAGCTTTCTCTTCTCCAGCCTGAACAACCCAAACTCTCTCAGCCTGTCCTCATAGGAGAGGTCCTCGCAGCCCTCTGCTGCACCCACTCCAGCAGGTCCGTGTCCCTCTTGCACTGCATTGATGTTGATATGATCTAACCACTAAGACTTAAACACTTTGCTGTGCTCTGCAATATTCAATGGCTACATTCTTAGTCTCTGACTCCAATTAGATTTCTGTGTAATTTGTTTTCTCTGACTATGACACTGGCTGGCAGTGAACAGGCTCTAGCAGAAGCAGCTCCCCAGTTGGTGCTGACTAGAAGCAGTATGGGATCCGTAAAGAGAACCATGCACTGTGGGATCTTGTTTCAGGGGAAGGGACAGCCACATCCCACCTACCCCACCCCCAGTCTGAGAGCAATGTACAACATGTGAATCAGACTGAGCTTACAGTTACAGGATGTGTGACACATAGGGTGCTCTACAGACATCAGAATGATCTGCATCAAAACACTTTTAACTTAAATTGCTCAACTGGAACCATTTTTAACTTTAGTTCCACAGAGTAAAGATTTTAAAGTCAGCATGAGAGTGCTAGGCTACCTGACCTCTTTGTATTCTGCTCACTATCCACCACTATGGGCATTTAAACACTGTAATTTCATTTTTATATTAATTCAGCTATTTTATTGGGAGCTTACATCTTCTTATGCAGCAATGTGGGGTTTTGTTCCCTTCAGATTTACAGGTTGCATCAGAATTCCTTCAAATGCAATGCAACCAGAAGCCACAGTCTCATCAATACTTTTAAAAACACCAAATTTTTGCAACTATGGTATTTTGACTGACTTCATAATATGGTAAGTTTTAATGATAAGTTTTACTGTGATTCCATCTATATCCACAGAGATTACTAATTTTCATCCTTTATTTTAGCAAATACTGATTACCTGTAACCGTTTTTTATATCAGATATGCACTGGGAACCAGAGAAAGCTCTTTGTATAGGCAGACAAAAAGTTGGTTCAAAATTTTGGAAATGTAATACAATGATTAACAGTGAATCCTGCAATATTGAGCAAACATGGAGATTTATGCAGTATAATGACAAGGATATGAAATTCGGGATTAACTGCCGTATGAAAGAAAAAAAAAGTATTGCAAGAAAAACAATACCTATTTTACACCAAAAGATTACTTTGAAACCTAACAGCTTATTGGATTAAACTAATTGTGGTACAGTATTTTATGGTTTCTGTAAATGAGATGTTCTGTTTAAGCACACTTTTAGCCTTAGAGAAACAACAGCCCTGAGGTTGTATTTCAGTCTCTGGGATAATGGATGACTTTAATGTCTTCCTTCACTACCCTTAACTGCTGAGTAGAATAGCTTCCTGTCTGGCAGAAAAAAATCTTTCCCCATGGATCTGCTCTTTCACAAAGGTCAGCAAAGCCTCTGCTTTGCCTTTGGCTCTTAAAAAAGAAGTCAGTTGGTAAGTATACCAGTGTACTCTCTAACCCTTGAATTCCTAGGGGTATTTTTGCCCTTCTTTATTAAAGACAAAGGATTGTACATATGGGTGTACAACCTATATGTGGGTTGTGCATATGTGTACAACGCCACATATGGTGTTGAAGTTTTTTTAAGAAAAAATGATGGAAAGTTATTTTTCATTGACAAGGTTTGATTCAGGTTTTTGTAAAATTTACATAAAAGGAATCTTCAGAAACTCCCCATACTGGTATTTGGTATTTGGCAACTGCCCTATGA
>VZTY01030360.1:157796-179378 GCA_013400935.1 Turnix velox | reverse complement strand
AATAATAATAATAATAAAAGAAATATAGGCCAAAGAACCTGACTGCCTGACTATTCAGCTTGATCATGTGGACAGAATTGACTAGTTGAATGTGCTTGCAGTTTCTTCAGCCCAACTGGGGACCGAGAATTACAATAAAACCCTATTTTCTAGCATCTTCACTTGGCTGCAGCATCCACAAGGAATCTTCTCAGTCAGCAGAAGATATTATATTTACAAAAATAAAAAAGGAGAATAAATCATCTTGCTTACACTACATCCTTAATTTAGCCATAGTTAAACTGCAGAGACAACACTCTGAATCATGTCCTCTGGCACAAAGGAGAACAAAATCTGGACCAGAATAAGGCAAAGCACCTACAAACTGCTAAGATGCTATGTAAAGTGAATGAAATGAAAGCCAGTGCATCAAAGAGATGTTTTTACAAGATACATGGGGAACAAAGCCTTTTAATTAATTAAATTAAGAAAAAGTGAAAAGATTCTGATACAGCAGCACCAAGGAAGATCAAATTCTTCAGCTTTTCAAAAGTATTTTATGCCACTTCTCAAAGCAAAGCAGCACACTTCATCCACTGTGCCACTATTTTTAATAGCAACCTATTTCAGGCAAACATCTGCATTTGGAATGACAAAAGAACTGTCTCACACAGAGACCATCAAGGCAGGGGTCACTGATGGGCAGAAGAACCCTTCTCATCAAGCTCCTGCAGGTTGACAGAATACACATTCACTTCCAAGTTGCAGCACGAGTTCAGCTCCTCATCAGCAACTTGCAGGGCAAGATGAACACAGTGTAAGGCATCAATTCACCAAGGAATTGAGGTCAGAGGTGCACTGTGCCACATGCCATCACTGAGTTTCTACAGATGATACAAAAAGGGTGCCTAAAACTGTGATATTTCATTTTAGAACTCTGAAACAAAGACAACAACTTCAGGGTAGGCAACACCCCACTGAACACACTACCATCCCCTGGTTGCTATTTGGTTGTTTGCTTCAAATGCAGACAAGTCTGCTATTCTAAAACCAGAATCTATCTCCTCTTTTTTAAAAGTGTCTTTGAAGTCAGTGAATCTTGGTCAAGCTTCAGTGTTAACATGGCTTATACAAACAGCAAAGAGCAGACCACAGAACTGCCAGCAATGAACATAATAACATTAAGAAGGATGTGGCCTCCAAGTTCATGGTAAATCAAGCCAATGCAAGCAAAACTTGTAATGGAGAAACTGCAATGAATTTGAATTAAAGAGTGAAGTAGCACTGTTTCTCCTTGTTGATCCTTTCAGAAGGACAGCAAAAAGCAAAAGAGTAAGTATGTTCATGGTTTTTTAAAAGAAATATATAAAGTAAGCTCATAACATCATTAGTGGAAAGATTGCTCTCTGGGATGCACAAAAATGAGCAGCTGCTGTTGCAAAAGAGACATGTATGTTTTGAAAAGTTACAAAATAAGCTGGAAAATGCAAAAAATATGACATCAAAGAAGGCACAAACACTACAAAATAAACAAAAAACATACTCTATTTTTTGATCCATTTCTAACATTCATTAAAAAAATCATTAGTTTAGCTTTGATATTGTTAAGTCTTTTTCAAGCAAATTACGTGGAACATTTCTTAGTCTCACTACTCTTTTAGCCGTAAGGTGAGCAAATGTAAGGATCTGCATGAGCAAAATCATTAGAAAGGTTTGTTGAAAATAATCTTAAAATAGGCATGTTAGATTCAATTACTGTGAAAAAATGCACTTCACTGAAGATTTGTGATTCCTAGTTTCAAAATGCAGCAAGCTTGTTTCTAGATTTCTTGAATATATCACTGCTGTGGCTACTGTAGATACTCAGATGTCACAAAGGTGAAAAAGTGCTTATACCTAAAGATTCTTCCACGCATTGCTCTGCAGGGAATGAAAGGAAAGCATATGGAAAGGGAACATGGATGGGATAGTTTGTTCCTTGCAAAGTTTTCCTCAAACTTACTAGAAATTTGCCAAATTCCAGTCATTTGTCTGTTGACACAAAAAAACCATACATAAACTCAAAATTCAGATGGCATTAGTGTAATGCTCTCAGTTTTTTGCTATTCCTAAAATGTGGCTGATTAGAAGAAATCTGACAAAAAAACCTGCTCTTCAGTAGAGAGATTTAATGCTGAACTTTAGCCTAAGGCACATTTCAAAGCCCAAATATTAATCCTTGAGGGGAGAAAAGAGCATTTATAATGAGTCCCCACATTTCAGGATTTCTGTAAGTAAATTAAATTTATCCAATGTGTAGCCCATAGCTTTGGTGCTGCACTGAGTTAAGGCTAGTGGACATTGTTCTGACGGAAGTGAGCTAATATTTCAGTAATGCAAAAGAAGTAACCCAAAAGAGAGAACTCACAATTCTTAATTTAAGCTAAAATAAAGGAATTCACTAATGGTTTCCATATTTCAGATATCAAGTCTTGCAGCATCTTTCCGAATTTTTCTTTAAGAAAAAAGTCAACAAAGCCCACTAGAAGCTGGCCAAATGCAACATATCTCAAAACGAGGGGAGTTAACTATAAAATCAAAGAATAAATGAATCACCAAGTTTCTGAAAGGGGCCTTTTCATCTAGAAGAAGAAAACAGAAACTAGTCACAAACTTAGAAAATGCTTTTAGAAATCAGATCCCTCACAATGAACCATAGTTAGTTCTAAAGGAAAGCTCCTCTCCACTGCTCATTTTTTATCTTAACCTACAAGTCCTTCCCAGATCAAGTGTATTTCTCTTCTGCAAGCTATCCAGGTTGTCAAGTAGAGGACAATGTGTTTTGCAGAAGAATGGGCAAAGTTGGAAACATTTATGGATTAAAGAGAAATTTGGATCAGAAAGGACCAGTAGTTCATCAAGTCTGACTTCCTATAATACCACAGATTATAAAATTTCAGGCAGTTACTTTATTATTAAGCCCAAACACTTACCACTGATTAAAGAATAAATTCTGTTTAGCTAAAACAATTGGTTTATGTCATGCTTCTGAGCTCTTCTAAGTGACAAATACTTTCTCTCTGTGAAGGTATGCTGTAATTAAGTAATTTCTCAAACAGCTTCTCAATATGGTAAACAGACCAATTTCCTTAAATATTTCACTGTAAGGCAATTTTCAAGCTCTTAAATGACTTTCATAATTGTTTCTGGCACCATCTCTAATTTTCCAAAAGGTTGGGGTTTTTTTGAGATGTGTCCACAAGAACCATAAGCTGAAATTCACTCTGTTTACTAATGAAGTATAAAAAGATAAATTCACATCTTTGCTGACATTTGGCTTCCTGTGCATCCAGCACATTTCTTCCTTTGATGCATGGCACACCATGTTTCCTCTCCTCAGGAAAAAAAATCATGAAGGTGAATTTTTTTGTGACCAAGCAATGTACAAACAAGTATCAGCAGAACTTGACAATAACAAGGAACCTTGAGTACTTAGTAATTTTTAAGAAAAGGAGACAGCAGAACACAGGCTATCCAACAATGTGTTGACAATCATTTTTCAGTATGGAAACTGGGGGAAAAATACACACACAGCAAAAAACATTTTAGATTTTACTTCAACCTTTGAGAACTCATTGGAAATTGAGGGCAGCTTGGTTGAAAGTAACCGTAACATGAGAGAATTCACTTTCTAAGGGAAGGAGGGAGGGAAAAGAGAGAAGACAAGAATAAAGTCAATGGAGTTTACAGAAAAGGACTCGGATAAATGGATTGGTGGTCAAGATCTTGCGAAAGATAACTTGAGGGGGAAAAGAAGGTTCAAGAGAGCTGGCAGTTCCATAAAGGAATAACATTTAAGGCATAAGAGGAAACTAACTCAGTGCTGACAAAGGTTTAATCACAAACTCAAGGACCTGCAACCTCAGGAGAGTACAGATCCACAAACACAAGTACACGTGAGAGGAAAACATGGCAACAAAGGGACAAAGTCACAAGGGTGAAACCAGAAAGCAAAATCTATTCTCCAAAAGTCGACTTAGTGGCAAGAAAGCATATTGTTGAACCTTAACATTAACAGGAAAAAATCAAGAAACAGTTGATCAAGCTAATTGCAGAAAATACAAAGACAAATGTATTTTGCTTACTGCTTAATACAAAAGAGAAGTACAATCTGATAGCTAAAATCAGCTCAAATCACTATTAAAAGGAATAAAAAAAAATAAGAGTAGGTCAAGGAAAACAGATGAAGGGACACTTCAATAAGTTATATGCTGTCAGATCAGCTGAGCCTAATCAAGATCATGCTTAGGATAGGTAAGAACATGATGTTGGTTTGAGCCATTAAGCTACTTGAAGAACGCCAAATTCCAATGTTGCAGTGGTTGACTGCACTGAAATTTTGCTCAATTGTCATTTAGAGCTCCTTAAAACCAAATGCATGAAATTATAAGAGTTTAAAATAATCTTTATGTTTAAAATTTACCTCAAATCAATTAAGGTTTCTACTTTTTATTCCTTCAAACAGCTTCATTGCCTCAAGAAGTAGGACAGCTAATTCTAATAAAATTTATAGAAATTCTCTCACAGCCATTCAGCCATTTCACAGAACTTTTAGAGAATGGATGAAGTTCCAGAACAATGAGAAGTGAAAAATCCAGTACCTGTCTCAAGAAGGTGAAAAAAGAGGAATGACAGACTTGTTTAATTAGTTTTAGTTCCTGGAATATTCTTGAGAAGAACAATACCAATACAAATTTTTTTTTCGTTTTTCACAAGAAATACCTGCCAATATGGTTTTGTCATGAACAAAATTTGGCAATCCAATTAATCTTCTCCTTTAATAGAAAAACATTTTGTGAATGAGAAAGAAGCAATGGTTGACACATAAAAATAAGAGGGTTACTCACAAAAAGAAGCAAAGGAGACAAAGTCTAAACTATTTTCAAGCAAATACTAAACGTGCTCAAAACTTTGATGTAGAGAACAGTAATAAGAGTATTAAGATCTGGGTGCAACTGAGGTTCATCCTGGTCTGGTGCACTGGCTGGTTTTTTTCATAACTTGGAGAGTGAAGCATTCATCCATATAGAAATTGTACTTTTAGAATTCACAGATTATGCCAAGTTTGAGTGAGAGAAAGACAGGAAACCATTGAGGTTTTTCTCTCCATAGGGTTTACCAAAGTATAGGACATTACATTAATTAAGGATGTATGCACATAAAAACACATTTTAACATTTCTGAAGAGTTTTTGAGAACCTGCAGCAGTTAAATTCACAATTACACCAAACTCAAATTAAAACACATACTCATCTGATTGTATGGAATCAACATTTAGCAATAATAACCCTATGTTTTGAAATACATCCCATTTTCTTCCAAATGCTCTTTCTCCACCAGATTTTTCTTAACTCTGTATTATGTGGCATATAACAGGGGGCCAAACACAAAGCCTGAAATATGTTCCTCAGTTCTAATTGTCTTATCCTTTGAATACATTCTACCACCGTCAGTGGTTCTTGGTGATAACTGCAGAGACAGCAAGCCAGCACTACAAACAATATTACAATGCCAATGGCATAACTCACAGAACTTTCTGGGAGCATGTGGCCATCTGGAAGATGCCTCATTCTTCCCACTAATGCTGCCTGCCCGGTCTTGAAGGCTTCAGGTAACCTTCAACTCTTGTTCCTGTAGATGCCACTATTTTACTTCACCCTGGCAAGCTGACTTTTCATCCAGGCAGCATGATCAGCGAGGAGCTGTTGTTAAGGGGTATATCAACTCAAGCACCTCATGTTGCGCAGACACATTTGGACAGGCATGTCATCATAGAAGGGCAAGGCCACTCTGCTGATGCTCTCCCATACCACAAGACCATACCACAGATAATGTAATGTCTTCCCCACTGCCCCTATGGTTGTCAGTGCTGCGCTGTATTAACCGAGAAACATTCATGCTTTAATTACTAGAAGCCCATGAGAGAAGTCAGAGTTTGGATTAATGAACTGATCCTATTTGTTTGAAGCTGCACAAAATACTTTGAATGGATAGTGGCAATTTGCTTTTTATGCACTGAAAAGGTGTATGCGTATGGTTGAAAGAAAACAAATAGAAAATATACTTTTTAGGAACATACCTACAATTACAGAAGTATAGAAACTTCAGTAAAATATATTACGCAAATACACATTAGTAAAGAATTTAGGCAAGGCATCTCAGATGACAAGAATAAATAAATAAAATGGTTTTATTTAGAAAAGATAAGCTATTGAGTCCTAAATATGTGATATTTGTTATTCCTCATTATTTGAGGTAAAATGTCAGCAAAACTACAAAATAAAACTAAACTTCCTTTTTTTCTTGCATATTGATGGTCTTCACCTTGTAAGATGAAATTGTTTCCCCATGTTTCCATAATCTGACTCTATCCTGTTCATCTATTTGATCTTCTCTGTCAGATCACACAGAATATTCAGGAGATAAAAAGAATCATTTGCCAACACTCTGCTTGTCAACGTACTAAAACCTACTGCTGATGGATTTCATATCCAACTATTTCCTAGACACCCTCCTTTGTTCTGTCTGTTGTTGATGAACCTGCACTATGGTCAAGTTACTGCTTCAATACCTAGAATTCTGCATTTCTCAAATTCGGTCCAAACATTGCGTCTATAGGGGCTTTTTGCGTTTAATTTCCTAAGTTCCTCCTAGGGCAAAAAAAAAAGAAAAAGTCCTTAAGGCAATATAAGCACTTAATCCAACTCAAATACTAAAGAGGACATAACCTTTTAAATCATCTTAAATATTTACGATGCCATAAGCTCTTAAACATCCTGGAATACTTAGCTTTCCTTAAAACCTCACAGCACTGGAAGTCCCTAGAGCAACATAAGCACCTAAACTGCTTCAAATCCTTCCAAAGGCCACAACCTTTAAACCAACATTCAGGGTCTAATTTTTAGAAATATTTTTGTTTCTTCAGGCATAATTCTGCTTGGTTGTGTCTACAAAGCAGGTAGCTATTTAAGTAATACTCACATGCTTCCCTTGACACAATACTTTCATTTGATGGAGGACATGCATGGAAAAGATGTAGTGCACACTGCCACACTGGGGGAAGTCAACACAAGTAGCGAAGGATTCCCTGAGTGCTAAACCTGGCCAGCATCCAACATCACACAAAGCGATGTAAGAGAGACACAAGAAAGTTGCCACAGCTCTCACAACACCTTGTTCATATCCTTAAGCATGTTTGATGCTGAATTAAGTGAAGTTTATAATATTTTACCACCAAATGATGGGTCAAAAGTAAAGACTTTGATATGTAAGAGCTCATAAATCATGCTTAAGTGTCCGGTTAGGAACTATAGACCCTAGCATATAGCAACTTTGCCTACAAATGCTGAAAAGGACAGGAAAACACCAGAAATATGCATAAGATTATAAACCTGGTCACAAAGCAGTGAAAAAATTGATAAAAAAGCAATAACTTTGCTGTTGCTTCATTCATCATATAAGCTTTGACAAGGGAGCTGAAAACAGACAGCCCTCCACAAGTCCTCTACTTCTCCTCTTTAAGACACCTGCTTAAACTTGTCTTTAGAAATGTGAATAGAGAAGGTGAGATCAAGGGTAAGTACTCACCCTTGGTTAGTTTCATCATCAGGAAGATTCGAAGAGAAGGTAGTGTATCCTGATGCTTCTGAAGCGCAGTCCTGGTTCAGACTAAAATTCTGCCTATTAATACTAAGATGATAACCATTTCTCTTTTAGGTATAGGACCATTCCATTTTTGGTTCATATGGCAATTTGTAAAGATAACTTTTGCCGTGGCAAATTTATACCTTTTATCACTTCAGACAACTGAGTATTTCCAGCCATGGGCAGGGATTCAGCCTCATAAGTCAACTCCAGTATAGGAGCAACAACTCAGACAATGAAAATCTTTGGAATTTGGCTATAGGGCTTCAACGCAAATTTCTCCTCAACTTCAAAATACCCAAAGGCTTCTATTTCATCATGAATTTTAGAGAACTTTGCAGTAATGTATACATGTTAGGGGATTTAGAATGATAAACTTCAATATGCATGCACTAAATTATTGCAAAATCAATTAAAATTCATCAAGAAAAATCTGATCAGAGTCACTGATTTTTGCAGTTGAAAAACTAGGAAGTACATCTTTTACTAACATATGGCTGGGGATTGCTCACACATAGTTCATCTGGAGCCCATCTCCCCCATGTTCAACATTTTCATCAGAAACAGAACTGAGAGATAATGACCTCTTGGGGAAAGGTTGATGACCTCGATTCTGCTCTCAATAACTGTCTCAGAAATCATTTATCACATCTTGCAAAAATACAGGTATAAGATGCACCCGGAGAATCAAAATACCATTTAACTGCTCCACTAAAGAGCTCTTTCTCCCTGAAAGACCTGATGACAGACCATTTTTTCCCCTGAGCACAGATACTAGCTAAAACTGTGTTTCTTTCTCTGTCAGAGTAAAATTAGGGGAAGGAGGTGGAGAGAAAGGGGATCACATTCTAGTTTTATTCCACTGATGCTGCTGCCTGTCACTAAAAGATGAAGGGCTGAAATCCCATCAGTCTGGATTTGCAGATCTAAGGATGAAGAATTAGTATTTTTCTGTTTTTGCAAAAAAACTCCTTGATGTATGGCTCCATTATTGAATGTTAACAGCTGCAGTTTAAAATTACAAATGAGGTTCTATTAGCATAACCCTTACTTGGTTTCTATTTAAAAATATGATGTTAGCCAAAATTGTGTCAGTTGAGAACTTACATGTTTTCATTTGTGGCTACAGATAAAGGAGAGAAGAGATTTTGTATTTATCAGAAAATATAAGACCTAGAATAGCAAAAATATTAAGAATACTTTTTAAATACTACTAACATCTGTCCTATAAAGGGACAAGTGAGTGAATGGTCCTAAGACCTGATGTAGAATAAAAGGCCTTAAATAGGCAGCAGTACTGATGGGGCAAAACCAAAGTGTCTTTAATAGTCATGTCTCCAAACCAATTTTCAAAATAAGATTATTTTAGATGTCCTAAATTACACTGTGGAGCAACTGCTTAATTAGCTTTGATTTCCATCATGGATGTTTTCATCAAAATACACTACACAACAGATGGTTTCTGCTCTTATACTTTGCAACTACAGTGTTTGTGCAACTACTATCTTGCCCTTGAAAAGCTGTTTGTGTTTAATGTATCTCATCCCAATGCCTTTCACACATATAAATATTATGGGCTTTGGACATATACATCAGCATCTCAGAACTCATTAAATTGTTACTCTAAATGGCCAGGTTCCAACTACACTGTGTTTGCTCGGTTTTATCTTCTGCAACATTACACATCACTTCAAAGTGTACACTAGCAAGCATGAGAGTATTCATTCCAGGTATCTGAAGTTTATTCTTCTGGTGCAGAGAGGTCAAAAGCACCTTCTTCATCATGGAGCATGGTGGGCATGATCCCCACACAGGTCAGGGGATGCACACAATTGAATGGCAGAATAGCAGCCCAATCAACTAGTTATCACTGCAAACAGCCAGACATTTTCAGATTATTTTGGGGTTGGGATGTGTATGCTGGACTTAATGTATGCCTGTACCACATCCATCCATTTCTCTATGCCTTAACATGTCAAAAATGTAGTGTAGATGTGACTGAAGCTTCCTGAATTTCCTCTGTGCTGTAGCCAACACACAGCAAAAGTGATAGGGGTCTTTCTGCATTCAGTCCACCTAATGAATCACAGTCTTAGCAGTACTCCACAGAGGTTGTGATAATTCATTATTTGTTTCTATAAAGCTCTTTGAAATTCTCAGATGAAATGCAGTGTAATATTACTATTATTATATATGTCATGACTTATGCCCCAAAGGATCTCATCATGCTTTGTTAACTTTATCATAGAATCCCTTAATTACCATTCAAATGTTTCTACCTCTGAAGCGTAACACTGCAGCTGTTTACCAACAGACAGGAATCCTATAAAAACATTTACTGATCTGATATGAAAAACAGTGTGTTCCATTGCAAATGCATGTTTCATACCACTTTCAATTCCTGAACTGCTCCATGCCAAGGAACTGGAACTGCATAAAGAAGAATACCACAACCGATAAAATCCTCATTTCAGCTAAAGGTGTCTGCTTAGCCCATATCCTTCTTTAGTCTATCACCCATCTTTCAGTCCCTTATGCCACAGGAAAGACTCTTCACACTAAACTAATACAGTTCCACTTTTCTAAAAGTAAAAAAAAAAAGAAAATTGACAGTCAAAATGGGCATAAGGTTCAATTAATTGATTCTCTCAACCAAGTAATTCAGGAATTTAACCACCCAAAATCCTCTGGAGATGAGAGATAGGCTGAAGAAATGAAGACAAACTGATAAAAGGTTTTCATTCCTCTCTTGCCTGCTTTGCTACTTGAGACAAGCACATGAGTAGTTTTAGAAAAACATTGCTGATTTAGATGCCTGTGCTGTGGAAAACATTTGCTCAGCTATTTTTAATGCAGTTATTAGAGAATTTCTTCAACAGATACTCTTTAAGTTCCTATACTTAGATTCACTCACTGGACCCAGTTATTCTCAGTCTGTTGGATCTACTCAGTTTCAACTCTGAATATGGTTGGGATAAAATGTCCATCATAAAATAAAATTTATAATTCAATACAAACACACACAGTTCATTGCTATACTGATATCTTTTGTTCAGTGGCACCTTGTCTGAGCTGTCCTTTTCATTTTTACAGAACTAGAGTCTTCCTGATGGGTTTTTGTGATTAATGCACAAAATGCCTTTCAAAACTAAACAAATTACAAATCAGATAAAGCCAGAAAACTGCAAACTAAAAAAAAAAAAAAAGCAGCCTATAAAAGTTGTATCAAACCCTTAAAAACCAGCTTGTCATCTTCAGTGAAATCCTACATATATACTAGTGAGAATCTTGGTCAGTACATATGGATGTAACGGTGTTTCCATGGAAAAGATGTTGTTCACATTTACAGCACATGGCTTAGTGACAGTGAGATATAAACACAGTTGAATGCTATTTTGTGTAAAAATATGTGTATATATATATTTGTGAATAATATATATTATATGCATATATAAGTTATATATTGTATATAAGTATGTGTGTATTCATGTGTGCATATATATATGTGTAAATACCTAAAAATAATTCACACGAGATTGCTTCTCTTATCTTAGCACTTGCTCTGAGTTAACTGTACTGTTTTAAAAGAAAAAGATCCCTTCCTTCAGTTGAATGTTATACACGCGCTCTGCTACAGTGCAATACTTATCTATGTACACCATTTAAAAACAACAATGAAAAGATGGGGAAAAAATGCAAGATGCATCACAAATACAAAAAGTATTATTCAAAACAAAATTTGTTACACCCCAGTGAGGTAAATCAATTTGCCATAAGTACAGAAATACTGCATACAATAAGCAATCACAGACAGTTCTTTGACAATACAGAGTCCATATTTGTAGCATATTCTGCTGTTGTTCATGTCCAGCCATCCAAAGTAATCATTCAGATACATTGCCATTAGCCACAAAAAGACATCTAGTAGTAAGTTACACTAAAATGCCTACATCTTAACCAAAAGCAAAAAGGAATGTGTATATTCCTTCTAATGCCTTTTAGTCTCATTCCACAATCCTACAGCAAGAAATTGTTCCTCGCATACGTCTTTGATTAATAAAAACTCGATTGAGGAAGGTAGTGTGTTACCATCTTATGTTAAGTGATTTAGTTGCCATTAGACAAATACAGACTGCAGTTTAAAATACAGTACTTTAACATAAGTGGAAAATAGTATTTCATCACAATCTCCTTTATCAGAATGCATTATCAATACTAATTGATAGAAGAGCAATCTTTTTCAAATTGTAAAGTCACCTAATTACTTGCTTGTGAAAATTAGCAAAGAGCACATTTTCCTCTGTTATACTATCAGATTTTTTCATTCAGTCTTTTATTGAAAGCTATACTAAAGCAACAGTGCTAGAATCTAATGATAAATCACTGTTACCATCTTACTAGAAGTTAAGTAACAATAAAGAGCTAAAATAGTCACATTTCTCAACTTCAAGACAAAATATATGAAAAAGAAATTCAAAATCTACTGGTATTTCACAGTTAATATTAAAATATTATTTGAAAAGTAATTTTTGATGGCACATACAATGCCTGAGCAATATGGAAACTATCCTTTTAATAAGCTTGTGTTTATCAACATAACCACAAATAAATAATTTAAAAATAATTTTGTTAACTCACATGTAAGCAAGGACATTTTAATCAACGCCAGCAGTAACATTCCTGCCTCTTAAATCTCACACTATGTCACATGAGATGGAATTTATCTGCCTTAATATTTAGTAGAAAAGTTAGATGTCTAAATTTGAGCTGGTTACTTTAGGCTTCTTTTATTGTCAGTGACAAGAAACAGGCATCTGTGAAGGATACATCATCTCATCTTAAAAGAGGCATAAAAAGATGCTATGGGAATCCTCCCCTGGAAGCCTACATCTCTCTTCACTAACTATAGCGACCAGCTCAGATTTATATGATCTATATTTTTACATGGCTAATGTTAGGGAAAATTAGTCCCATTCGTGCCATCCTTAGAGAAACAAATGTAAGATGCAGAAAGACAGAATTCACAACAAGTATGAAAATCAAAATAAACTGTCCCAGAAAAATTAAAAAAACAAGACCCTTTTGTGAAAATAACAGGGAATCTGTACATATGAAATGTCATATAGTGTTTGATCTCCAAGCCAGGATAGACTCAGTCATCTGTAGGAGCTTAAGACTATACAGAAAATTTTGAGAATATGTTTACAAAGTAATATGCCTTTTCTGAGTGTGAGTAAGCAGCAGTTTTTAAAAGCTTTTAATTCGGTGAAATAACAATAGATTTAGAAGCATTGCAAAAGCACCTATTAAAACACTCTCAAATTTCTAGTCCTTGCTCAAAAGCAAAGCAGAGAGTTTCTACACCTTCTAGACCTTTTCCAGAATCACCTATTTTTTCCCTTTTCAGAAATGAGACATCCATCTCAAGGAAGCTTTTGCAAAGACATTCAGTCTATAGCAAAACCGAGGACAGAAAATGTCTGTCAAAGTAATCGGAAGCAAAATTCAAGAAAACTGGTATTTCAAGACAGAGTTCCTCTCCCATGTATTTAAAAACACAAGGATGCCCATGAATTGAACATTTGTAGAGGATAGAAGACTATATTGTGAAGTGATACTGTACAGTTATTACATGTTTACTTTGGCATCCACTTGAATTATGGATTGCACCAGAGTGGCCATGTGCAAGTACCTGAAAATAGAGCTTAAAATGAAATTGTTAGGTCTCTCCATAAGTCTCATTGACCTCTGAGAAGATTTCAGGAAGGCTCACACTTCTAATGTGGATTAATGGATCTCTTCTCCAAGGCTTGGTCTCTAGTTTTCTTTTCTTTTTTTTTTTCATAAACAATATGATACTAAAAATATATCTTCCTTTCCATAGATAAAGTGAAAAAAAATGACATTTTAAACACCTAAAATCCCTATCATGTGAATCTCCACATCACATGAATTATGATGCTAAAGAATATTTTCACAGACTTTGATGTGATTTTTAGTTACATTCACAAGTTTTAAATACAATTTATCACATTTTAGAAAGCTTGCCATTTCTGCCATTCCTCATCTTTAGCAAAATCCTAAGTAAAAGGCTAAACTGAATAGCTTAGTATATTAAAATAGGGAAGAAAAAAACCCAGACCCCTGGTCACAGTGTCAGATCCAATAAACTGTTTGTCAGCGTGACCTGTTGAATTTTGAGTACTTCTGTGGATGAAGAATCTTTTTAGAAAATGTACTCCAGTGTTTATAAAAGAGTGTTTGTTTTTTTACAATATATTTAAATGAAATTTTCTGCATTCAATTCGTAGCCATAACCTCTCTTCATGTCACTGGGTGTCAATGACAAAAATCTAGCTCTGTCATCTTTACACCCACCCATCAGGTATTTAATAAGAGAATTAAATGTTATTCAGTATTTTGCTGCTCAGGAGAGGCAAGTATCTTGTACCTAAATTAGTCCAACCACTAATCATATGATATTATCACTCAAAACAGGACAAAAATAACTTTGTACTGACATCAGTATGCAACCAAAGTCCTTTTTGAAAAATGCACAAATTCATATCCTAACATTTTACCCCAAAATCAGAAACTTTCTACTACATCTATCTACATATTTATTTACTGACATTCTCCCACAGTGAGAAATGCACTACAAAACTATAGTTCTCAATTAGATAATACGGGGCCTCACTCAAATTTTTTCAGTCTTACAAATGGCAGAGCTCTAAAAATACCTACATGGTCTGAGCCTGCAGCTCACCAAGCACTTTAGGCTATAGAGACTAGTACAGTTTCCAAAAAAAAGCTACTGTGCACTCCCCCACATTTTTGGCTACTTATTCCCACCCTGACTGGTCATGGTACTTGGACAGTCATATGGAAGAATGCTGAGATAAACTGTACAAATGATGAGTTATTTTCAGCCAGATCCATTTTCCAAATTCATGAAATGCTACACGTGCTGAGAAAAGACAACAATATGAGGAAAAGAAGTGGGCACTGCCTGTAATGCAGACATGCCAGGTTCATGTGTTCATTGAAGACCTGGGCTAAAGCAGAGAAACACAAGACACTCAAGGAGTAATCCTGAATTCCCTAAACATCACTATTAGCATGAGCTGGATTGGCCTTTGGAGATGCCTGCTTGATTCTGTCATGTGAGGAGAGCAGAATCTAGGATGACTAACTGAGATTTAGCTGATTAGTTTCTATATATGTAAACTAACTCAGTTATAGATCAGTAGAAATCCAGGTTGCAGCATCTCATTTCCATTAACAATTGCTATTTGGAAAAGAAAAATTTTAGTATGGCTTACCACCACAAAAACATAGGAGGAGTATGAATTTCCTGTATGCTCCCCGAATTTCTTCCTAAACCGTATTTTATATCTGTAAGTTTTCGTGACATGGTACAGATTCCTCTCACAGTGCACATAAATCCACAGTACAAATAGTCACAGCTGAGTTATAAATCACTTACATTTCTTTGGAGTCACTTAGTCACCTTGTTGTGCTGGCAGAAGGGACGGTCTTTTCCTTTTTGCTCAAAGTGGTCCTCCTTCCAGAAGTGGCTGCCACCTCTATGGCAGATAAGGACAAAAGGTCCTTAACTTTCACTTGAAATTATCTGAGGGCAAGTACAGAAAGGAATATAGTTAAGTGCAAGCACCCATATAATATTTTATAGCAAGGTGTTACAAATCACCTCTTTAAAGCACTCTTCTGTATATTTACAGGGCCACATTCTTACCCATATGTCCTGCAGTCCTTGGAAGAAATTATCAAACATTTTACGTTTTGCTTTGCTTGTATGAAATATCTAAGGTAGAAGATGCTCCTAAAATAAGTCACCGGCTCCACTCCACAAGATTATATAGATTTTAAAAGTCTAAGTGTACAAAATAAAAGACAACATCCTATTTACAATACAACAACTTGAAAATTGTGGTTGGAGCAGGAAATCACAATTTGGTGAATGAACATTCACTGGAAACAGTCTTGGCTACCTATTAATAAATATTCTAATCTGAATTTTCTGTTAAACAAAACAGCTTTTCATTGCCTTACATCTTTTGCTCAGAATGCAAGACCTGGGGTATATGACAGAGACCTCCATGAATAGTTAACTCCATCAGAAGCAAAATCATAAACTGAATGTTAAAAATTAGTGGAAAAGTAACAAAGAACAAAGGCTTAACAGCTTAATTTGCCACTAAATTAATCCTCGTCTTGGAAATTGTGCTCTGCTCTAGTCTGCTGTCCAGCACAGAACACAACACAACAGAACTATTTAGCAAAGTTTCAGATCAGAAAATATGCATACTCGAAGGTTTATAATAGTTTTCAAGTGAGCAACAATGAAGTGTACCACAATATCCTGAATGGAAAAGCGATGACTTAAAGAAGGTCATCATGAAAGACTATTTAAGCCTGAAGCACCAACATTATCTATTCCCTATGCCTTGAACACAGGAATTGCCTAGTGAAAGTCAAAAGGGAGTGTGGACGTACCCTTACATAAGGAAACAGAAGAAGGCCTAGGTGAATCACTGGACTGAACCAGGCTGACCAGTCTTGTCTCCTAGTGCATTAATTTATTCCAGTGTATGCTCAACAAATCCTTTTATCCATTTCACACTGCTATTCACCACAGAAGAACCAGAATTACTGCATTATTGCACAGGGAATCTAGTCTTACTCACATTTGAAGATCAGACTAGATCCTTTTGAGCTACAAAGCAAACTCCCATGTTTCTCTGTACTTTACTAAATGCTTAATATATTTGATTGACTTTTCCAAAACAGTATCAGCATCACAGGAAAAAAACAGCAAAGTCTTACTGTAAAGCAGCGGTAGCCTTCCTCTCCCTGGTCCACAGTCCCAAAGCAGCCAGGGCAAAGTGCTACAAAGCAAGGTTCTGCTTCTCAAGTTGTTAGCTGGTTTCATGTGTTTGAGCCTCTAACTTCATCCACATGTTCAACACTTACAGAAATGCAAGTAAGCATCTCCATATCCCAGGCTTTATCTCAAAGCAAACCTTAAAATCATACTCTTCTTTTGCTTTAATCTCTAGGATACAGCAGAGTTTCTGATTTATTTTGGGTAAGTGCAAATCAATTAAAATTCCTTCAGGGAAGCCTTCTGAACTAGCAGAAAGTGAATGACTGTCATCAGGAAAAAATACTTTTTGCTCTCATAGACTGGCATGTCACTTTGGAGCAGAAACTATGTTAATTAATTCTATCCATACCTACCAGATGTACCAAAGGAATATCACCAGTCCTTTTTCATGTCATGCTAGATACAGATCTTTGTGCCTGTGAACTGAGTATCCCTATATGGAAACTTATGCATTGGCACATTACACGAAGAAGCAGCCTGCACTAGCACAAAAAAAAAAAAAAAAAAAAAAAACAGGACAAAAATAACTTTGTTCTGGCATCAGTATGCAACCAAAGTCCCTTTTGAAAAATGCACGAATTCATATCCTAACATTTTACCCCAAAATCAGAAACTTTCCACTACATCTATCTACACATCTATTTATTGACATTCTTTTTAGACCCTACAGTGAGGAATTTAAATTCTTGGTACTCTTTTTTTTGGTCAGCTTGATATATCACATCAAAGTATGTTTACTGTTCAGTCTATTCCCCCCTCATCACTTCCACATTCTGCAAAAGAAGGGGCTGCTATGATGTTTACTCCTCTGTTTGCTTCTGCAGCTCAAATGGCTACACTGAGGATGAAAGAAAATCCACTGTACAGGATGCTAATGATCAAAGACCCTGTACTCCTGGCCTATAGCAACATTTTAGGCCACTTCTCCCTTCTAGCATTTGTCCATCTTCTTTGTTTAGAATGTAAAATCTTAAGAGCAGGAATATAGCCCATACAACTGAAAAAAGAATCCAAGTTCTGTTTGATATCCTGCACGTCACTGTTATACTAACTATAAATAAGAGCAAGCTGTAGCAAACAAGAACCGAACGTCCTAGAATTGAGCAGAGACAAACTTCTGTACAAATTGTGAAATTCAGAGAAATGAGCTCTAGGTATGCTACAGCAGGTAAAATATTATTGCAGGATAAATCCTTTAAAAACAACTTGAGAGTAGAAATAACAACAATTCAGAATTATCATCACTACTGTTTCAACACTGGGAAAGACAAAACATGAGAACCAGTCTTAGAAGATGATTGCCTACTGGTTGCCATCTAAAACCTAGGACTCTCATTCTTTCCAAACGTGGCTTCAAGTTACAATTAAAAAGTTCATAAAATCTTCCATGAACATGATCTTGCTCTCTCATGCAAGTGCATGTCAAAAAGGAAAAACTGATATTCAATTACCTCAGTAGCAAGTGCTGCAAGTTCACGCATCCAAAAAAAGTATGTAAAATAAATGCTTTCTTTTCAATCATTTGTTATATAATCCCATCTGAAGGTTAAAAGAACATTCATGCTTGTTTTAGAAAATCACTCTAAATATTTCCTAATTCAACTATACTTCTCTTCCTGGTGGAAATCCACTTAAAGTTATATTAAGAAATTCTTACATGAAGAATTTCTTAGCTTATGCTTCTGATTTTTCAAACAGCACAGTGATACAAGTAATTTATAGGATTAGAGAGACAAACACATTCCAGACTACACATATATTAATTTGGGATATTAAAAGCTATGCTTGTGTATAAGCTCACACCATTTCCTTAAGTTACCTAAGACACAAAGTAAAAGCTATACACAGTAATGTGATCCTTTTAGCATTACAGTTATGGGACTTTTTTGGGAATTCTTAAAGCCATAGCTGCATTATAAAGCCATCCCAAATAAGCACTGATAAAATCCTTTGTCCCATGACTGCCGTGTATTTTTAGATTATGTTACAGAAAAATGCATTAGAGCAAAACTATTTGAGAACAAACTGCACAAGCCCTAATTACAAAAAAAATCCAATGGCTCAGGTCCCTGATTAAACATGCTAGGAAATTTTGATTTCATTCATGAGCATCCTATTAATTTTACTTTCAACATCTATAGTCTATTGGTTGAAACTAAATAAAACTGGAACAGGTTGCCCAGAGAGGTTATGGATGCCCCCACTCTAGAGATGTTTAAGTCCAGGCTGGACAAGGCACTGAGCAATCTGATCTAGTGGGAGATGTCTCTGCATATGGCAGGGGGGTTGGAACTAGATGATCTTTAAAGTCCCTTCCAACCCCAACTATTCTATGATTCTATGAAAAGACTAGTGAAAGACTTGGGCTGAATCATTGCACATGAACAACCAATGTCGGGAGATTTGCTTTAAAACTGAATAATACTCTGGTGTGGGACTGTATAGTCAGTCTTTACAAATGCACACCTTTAGTGCACTGTCTTAAAAGTCTTAACCAAGAAATGTTGTCTCACAAGAACAATCACTGCTTTGCTAATATACACTGGAACCTCTGTTAAGTAAGATGTATTAAAATACAGCAACAAAAGACACAAATATAACTGCAAAGGTCTCTTTCAGATGATCTCTGGTACCATTGTCCTGATCTGGCAACACTACAAGTACACAAGAGATGAGTCACAATGTAAATAATAAAAGAATTGAAGGTTTTACACTGGAAACTTCCCTAAATGATGTGCTGCTAAAGTGAATGAAGCCACTTGGTTTGACTGCAATTTAAGCAATATTATTACGCTGTGACCAAAATACATTACTTCAGGAAACATCAGAGCTGGAACTATTTCCCTTCTTTCAGTTAATAAAAAGACACATACAGGACAAACAATCTAACAGGTAAAATGGCTTAAGCACTAGAGTCTATGCATTGCTACCAGTATGATAACCAATAATATTCTCTATATGTTCATATGAATCTTTTGCAGGAACTGAAAGTAAAATTTAAAAATATTTAAAACTCTAAACCTCTCCTCACTTATATATAAAATTCTTTGTTGTCGGGATTTAAATTGGCATTAAGTAGAAAAATATTCCTCTGGTTTCTCTTGCACATTTATTTAAGTTTTATTTAAAATTATATTGATTAGGGGTACAACCTTAAACTGAACTGTAAGAGGATGAACTGTCATAAAAACAACAGTAAAACTTCTGTCCAAATAATTCCATGGAAGGCTGGCTGCCTGCTATCCCAAAAGAAACACCATATACATTGTGGATGATAGAAGGCACAGGCTAACTAGCAGTACCAGGCAATCTACCAACAAAGATATAATCCTAAGTGGATTTGGGATAATCAGATGGAATAGTTTATCAACTACTGTTAAACTTAACACCCAAGCTTAAGGAGGTTAAATAGTGGTAATCTTGTGTGGTAGTTCTGGCATCCATGGCTGGGAATACTTTAGCAAATCACAGTGGGAAGAGTGCCACCTACTTTTTGCAGTATTCCAGCTCTATCTGCCCTTTGCTATCCAACCATCAGGCTTCCAATCACCACAGGGATGCACCACGGGATCTGAAAGAATGACTGCTGAGATGTTTGGTCTTACTCTATACATGCAGCGTTGGACACAATTCAGACAGTCAGGGCTCTGCAACAGGCACTGACACTGAAAAGATGATAGAAGGAATTCAAGTTTGGTTTTTTTTTAAAAACTGCCTCATTTCTAAATGGTTTTGATTCCTCTAACCTGAGAGAAAATCACTCACCAACAAACTGGGGCACTTCTAGAGTGGGTGGGTGCAAAAGGTTTCTGCAAAGAGAGATGTGGCACATCTCATAAAGTATCTTTCCTCCCTTTCTCCTTTCCTCTGTTTTGCTTTTCACTCTCTTTTTTACAGAAAAAGCTCTCCCCTCCTGCTGCCCTGTAAGAAACAGGGAACTCATATGGAGCCAGCAGGGACAGGAGCAGTGACAGCCAGGATGTCTCCTTGTCACCTTAGGCAATGGTAGGACATGGGAAGGGCTCAGGATGGAGCAAGAGTCAGTGATGCTGAAGTGAAAGGCACAAGGACATGAGATTTGAAAAACAGATCAGCTCTGGAGACTAGGACAGGCCAGAGAGAAGTACATTTATTTTGAGGGGATCACTTAGCCACCTACTTTTTGCAGTATATGTGGATTTTTTTATGGATTTTTCTAAAAATGTGACCATCACTGCACCTGAAGGGACATGCTTCTGTGGAACTACCTGCTTGCTCCTGGGTGCTGTGAGCAGGATGACATCCCTGGGACATATCCAGGTCCAAAATTTCCTTCCCACCTTTGTCAAGCTGGGATACAGTTAAGCATTCCAATACATCATAGAGTTTTCTAAGATAATTTAATGCAATTTTCTTGCCTTCATTATGTTGGGTGGAATAAATTTAGAGCACAAAGCAGTGCAAGTAATCTTTCTGAATAACTGCTATTAGTATTGTCTACATCGTTTTACACCTATAAAGCATTCAGTGGTTCTAGGGCACAAAGTCAAGATTTATAGGAAGGATAAAGCCTCACAATGACTTAAGCCACTCTGCACTGGGGCTGAAGAAGTCCTAACTTCCCTCATTTTCCTCTTCAGCTCCAGCTGCAGACTTTTACTCCTTCCTTGAGCTGACTTGGACATCTGTGAAATAGCAAGGTTAGACTCAATGATCAGAAAAGGTCCCTTCCAAGCTAGACAATTCTACTGTATGAGACAGATAGGGGAGTTAAATTATTTAAAAGCATTCCTGCAAAACCAGTGCACTGGGAAATATATCCCTTCTGGCCACCAGACTGATGATCCTGCTAGACCCAGGAGGAGAATTTTATTTGCCTGCTTTTCTTCCCATGATGGGGGTGGGAGAACTACATGGTTTGTGCAAGCTGATGTGTAGCAGAAAAAACATTCTGCCCCAATACTGGATGCTGGTTACCCCACCACTACCCTGGGGAGTGATGCCTTGAGCATCTGTCCATCCTTCCACATGTG
>VZTY01030360.1:114083-157574 GCA_013400935.1 Turnix velox | reverse complement strand
TCATCATTAGCTTTAATCTCATTAGGTGGGTGGACGATTTTAAGTGTGGTACATGTTTGTGTACATCAGTATTTGTGTTCCCTTTCTTCTGACTGAGGCAGGCTGGTAGTTTGCAGCTTGACCACCAGTACTGCTGCAATGCGAGGATGGAGCTCTGGTAGATGGATGGAGTGGAAGGGGTTTGGTCAAGCAGCGTAGCAGTGTTCAAGTAACTGTCTCCTTGTCCGTCGATAGTGAATCAGGACCTGCCACCTTGCCTTGGTTGCTTTTATTTACCACCTCAGCTGTGTTAGAGCAAACCAAGAAGACAGAGAGCAGAGGAGGCATGTGAGCATCTGCTCTGCAAACTCTGTAATCAAACATAGACAACCCTGCCACAATGAGAGAGGACTGGAGTGGCCTGGATTACAGTGAGACCATTCAGTCATAACATGGGAAGGAAATTCACAGGTTGAAACACAGATTTAACAGGATGAGACTAAATAATTAAGAATAACACTAAAGAACCAGTATTGATCCCAGTACTAATATAAGATTCACAAGAATTATACTCAGCCCATGCTTTCAACAGGAAGCTGCACACCCACCAGCAGTGGACAGCAAATGTCAGACACATTGAGGGCTGCAGCTTTGGGAAGAAGAGAAGGCCTCAGGGGTCCAGCACTGGGGCAAGAATATCTCTGGACCATTGCCACAAAAGGACAGAGAAACTACGCATCAAAGTTTCTAATTTATATTGAACATGACATTCACAGTATAAACTAATCCTGTTGGCCAGCTTAGACCAAGTGTCCAGGCCAAGCTCCTCCTCACATCTATATCTGGCAAGGCCCAAAAACATGGAAAACTTGAAAATTACATACCATAGCTGGCTATAAAGTAAATATTTTCATTATTTCAGACACTACAGACTTCTAAAACTTCTGTTTACCCAAGTAGTAGAAGAGAAATTACTCTTATGTCTCTCAGCCCAGCACAGGAACTAGCCTAGATGGAAAGCAACCTGGCAAAACAAACCTTACAGAGTTTTCAACCTTACAGAGTCCATTCTGCACAACTGTATAAGCATCTTCAGAGGTATAGCAATGAGATAAAGGAACCAAAAGACCCTTTAACCAGCACTAAAGAAGTATATATACCGCCTTGTGATCTAGGCATGGACTCCAGAAGTCTAAGGCTATCAGTCAAAAGCATCTCACCAAGTGCCACCATCCCCAGCTGCCTCTGCTCCTCTCCAGCCTACAAAAAAGTGTGAAGGTCCCCACCCTGCAAATGAGCTGGAAGTGAGGTCCTCAGGGCACAGCTGTGGGGTCTCTGACATCAGCCCAGGGACAAGGACAGACTGCAGAAGGGCAGCGAGAGCTGCAGCATTAAAACCCAGCAGCTGATGGTTTTGATTTACGTGTCTCAGAAAACCGGGCCCCATTACTCACATTGGATGTACATCAGTCTGGCATTCTTTGTTGTATTATTACTATATCTGTATGTAGGTATGGACATGATTGTGCCTGATTCCATGGTTAGTATTTATAAAGGAAAAACCAAATTAAAGCAAAAGGCTAAATTTTTTTTGCCTTAAGATCAAATAACATTTTTTATATCTGAAGGGAAACCCTAAATTCTGCTTTAATTTCTCTTCACTTTAGTCATATTTGATTTGTAAAATATATTTGTCACATTTTTTCCAGATGACAAGGCTGTACTTTACCTAATACAAAGTACAAAACTTCCATACACATTGCCTACATCACTCAGGGTGCACCTAAAAAAAATTGTTCTCTATCATCCTTCTAAACTATTGTTCAGCTTTCAATAGTTTTGCTTGAAAGATAGAGGAGGGTAATTGTTAAATAAAACCTTAGTATGTGCTTCAAGTTCATAAACAGAGCAGCAAATAAGGTTCAATTGAGTTCAAAGTTCAAAAAAATCCATTTTTTATATTTAATCATTTGGATTTGCTTATGTATTCTTTTTCTGATCAATAAAAAAATAAATTCCTCTCCCCTTCCCCCCAAAATAAAGGACCTCTTAGAAAAAAAACAGAGGAAAAATACCATATCTTCATTTCTTCTGCAATTCCATTTGAACAACAATATTTCCTAAACATAGTCTATTCACTGCTGGATATGTAATTACCTTCAGTTCATAGTCTAGACATTAATGCTTTCGTAGTATTTAAGACTCCTTGTAACACGCTTGCTGCTTTAAGTAAGCAAAGCTAAATCTTGACCAGATAAATTAGCAAAGAATGCAATAAAAGCTGCAATAAAAGAACTTTATCCTCCAAACCTTCAAGTTGCTGCTAAATGAGATTTCTTTGAAATGCAGATCAGTTGAACTAGATTAGTGAATTTTAGCTCCTGTCAACATCATAACAAAATACAAATACAATTGTTCACTGGCCTTATCTCCATGCTTCCATCTGCTGCCTTGTTATTTACTTTCCTTGATTTACTATGCAGATCTAAATAAGACACATCAAGGAGGGCTTACAATACAATGGCTTCTTAAGCTTTACATCAAGGTATTTGAAACTGAAGCCCTGAAAGGGCTGCCATCAAAGACATATCTCTAATGAACTTCCATATCAGAGAAGGTTTGGTATTTAATACTGCTGTGAAAAGAAAAAGCTACAAATCAGAATGGCCTATGAAGGAAAATGTCTGCAAATCTTGATGAGATTAACACCTACCAGAATTAATATCCCAATAAAAATTATATTGGGTGCCTTGAAGAGTTAAAACTCCCAACCTTTGCAAAAATAATGCCCGGTGTTAGGACGGGAAAACTCAGCTGACAAGGTCAAGGCTGTATTCGGGTTTTCCCCACTAAATATTTAAAAAACGCATTTTTACTGGTGGCCTGATTAAGATGCTGTTGACAAAATAGCCTTGGAATGAAATAATTAACACAGTTGATAGCACGACTAAGGTACTTTCTGCAAAAGCAGAATTTTACAGTATCTTTAAAAAAATTAGCAACAACTTCATGGTGAAACAACATAATCTAAAATGACAGCATGCAACATTTGTTCATCAATTTTACTATTTCCCTTTCTCCCCCACAGCAATCTATGGCAGCACAGGATAAAATCTTCTGTCAGTTTGCTTAAAAAAACAATCCTTAAGTGCCACTTCTACTACATGCCACAATCCTGCTTGCAAAGTGCATTAAATGAAGAAGTTTCCTCTTTATGACTTCAACTCTCTAAATATTTGACATGTTAAACAAATATAAACAGCTTAAAAATCCCCACTACCCATGTGCAACCTTGTGCAGTAAAATATCAGCTCTCGCTCCAATGCTGCCATTTGACAGGATTTTCTTTTTTTTTATTTTGCTAGGTACCAAAGTACATAAGCAAATGATACTTTTCTTTCTTAAGAAAGCATTTCAATCTTTTATGTTCTTCTATAGCTAGGGAAGATCCCACAAGCGTGTTCCATACCATGGATCAATCAGCTCCAAACTGAAGTAGACATGTTGTATGCACCAGTGCCTGGAAATCATGCTGCAGGCTTCCCAGATGATGAAAACAGAGGTATGCAGTGTAGGGGAGCCCCACATGGCACCCACTAGCTCCTGGGCATGTCAAACTTCACAACTACCCTACAGTCAATGACAGCAAACACCTTCCCTTTTCTTCTCGCCTCCAAACATGTACTTGTCTTTCTACCCTCCTTCCAAATTACAGGCAGTCTTCCAGAAACAAAGCCCCCAAACAGAAGCGTCCCATGGCTATGCTGCAGAAACCACAGTTGTCTTTTTTGCTAGATTTCATTTCATACAGGCTGTGTTCCAGGCGTTCTTACAGCCACAGGAGACCACTACCTTTCCCTGTTTAATGAAATGACAAAACAACAGATTTGCATATGTTGAAGCAGGTGCTGTAACAGGTTTGACTACTCTTGACCTAAAGCATGTAAAAAAGATTTATCAGCAACAGCTGTCCCTAAGGTACTGGGGCTCTGACGGACAGTCAAAACTTTACCATCTGCACTGCCGTGTGTTAAAAATGACAATCTGAATTAAAAGCTGGTCAACAAATCTCATATAACTAATGCCTTCCATATCCCCATCCATATGTTGAATTCCCAAGACAGACAACACTTGGATTGCCTGGTATAAATACCAATCTTTAAATCTAAATAAAATAGAACAATCTAGGAAGATGTAAAAAGTAAGTCTGTGGGAGATGCTACTTAGTCACAAAACAACCATTTAAATAATACTTTGAACATACATCAGTTTGAAATGCTTCAACAATTTTTTGTAATTATGTAAATATCCTTTCTTTTAAAATAACATTATCTTTCTTTTCTGAATTAAAAATAGCTATAAATAGTTACATAAGCTAATTTGAGGATTTACAGTGTTACAGCACATGGATTATTAACTTGTGCATTGTTAACCAATACAATTTTTGTTTAGCTTGACTTCTTGGAAGCCTTTTTGTTTGAATGCCTTGACAAAAAGCCAGACTGATGGCAAAACATTTGAAAGCATCTCTCTGTTCTCCACCCAATGAAGGTATCACAGGAAAGCGAGGATTGAGGTTTATCTGCTGATTTTTACATATGAAGATGAACCATGTTTTTTTCCCGCAGACTAGAAGAAGGAACCTGAGAGTCTGAATGTGACCCCTTGGTGAACACAGTGACTTGTTCTGGAGCTATGCTAGCAGAAGGTAGCACCATATGCCCCAAGCCCCAACTTGAATGCTCTTTCTACAGTCTAATGTGCTTGTCAAAAGATGTTAAAATCACAGATTTACTTTCTCTGGATATACTTTGTTATTGTACAACGTAAAAAGAAAGGGTAATACAATTTATCATGGCTTGTATAGACAAGTATAATATACTTTCACCAGTTTAAACTGGAAAATCTGGTTTTATTGGTGAACAGTTTCTGAGGTGTTCAACATCATATTAATCAAATTACCAACACCAATTACAGCTATTATAGCTCGTGCTGATTACAAAGTAACTACATTCTAAACTTCAGTACTAGTAGTTTTTCTTCTCAAGCTAATGTGGAAAAATATAGCTCATTAGCTGAAAATTAAAATTAACAACTTTGCTCCATGAAATTTCACCATACTTTGTTTTTTTTAAAAAAAAAGGTTCAGACATTCAAAATAAACACATTTTATCACTGTCATTCAGGAAGGAAAATTACCACAATAAGAAAAAAATAATCCATGGAGCACATAACTGGAAGCAATCTAAAGCAACAGAAAATCTGCTTCACAGCATTTCTAGTGATAATTTTAAAGTGTTGCAGCATATTTAAATTCATTCTCTTAGTGTTTTGTTCTCCATTTTTTAGAAGATAGAGAAGCATATTATTTAATATATATGTATATCCACATAAGTATTTGCAGGCACTGCTGAAAGACAAAAGGTACTTTTTTCCCAAGTGAACAGTAAAACTTGCAGAATTNTTAGACAAATTTAAAAATGTGTACTATATACTTGACAGAATGTATTTACATGACAGCTCAGAGCTTAAGCAATCTGATCAGAAATATTTCCCCTATAAAACAAAGTAGTCAGAAAAAAAACCCTGTTCAGCCATGTAAAGAGGCTTGAGATTAAAAACATAACCATTTAGAAACAGATTAGCCAAGTGTTCATGTCAAAATTGTGATAACCTTCGTCCTGCTTCCTGATTCACTGCATCCTGTGTATGAATTTATGAAAATTGAAGATTAACAGCTATGGCATTAACTCTGTATCTTTTTTACTAAGCCATTTAATTGCCTGTTCATTATTTTCTGCCTTCCTCTCCTGTAGGTGTCATGTCCCAGGCAAGCAGGACACCTCATCATGGCATGGCATGGCATGACCAGTAAAACCTTAGAACAGTTCGGGTTGGAAGAGACAGAAAAGATCGTGCAGCTCCAACTCCCCTGCTATGGGCAGGAAGCCCTCCCACTACACCAAGTTGCTCAAAGACCTGGTCCTGAACACTTCCAGGGATGTGGCATCCACAGCCCATTCCAGTGTCTCATCACCCTGAGAGTAAAGAATTTCTTGCTAGTATGTAATCTGATCAAGCCCAATTTTAAGACACTACCTGGGGAATACTCCCTCTGATAGGAGGTCAATCAAGGGCAGGAGACTTGGGACCTCAATGAAGCTGAAGCAAAGCACCAAGGCACAGGAAATGCAAGAAGAGAAAAATCTGGTAAATAAACTCAGAGGCATAAATTCCCACTGCGTTCTCTACTTTTCCAAAGTGAGAGAGGCTTATTAAGGAAAGCATATTTAGTTCTATGCAGCCATTGAACACTTCAATGTGAACTGCTGCTTCCAAGCGGTAACTTACTGAGCAAGAGTGTAAAAGGCTTGTAAGAATACATGCACTGAAAAGTTATCACTTGGAAGACCATTTACATTCTTGCTAGGAAAAACAGGTACCTCAAAAGGGAATTATTCAGATTAAAAGAAGATGCAATGGAAAAGACAGAAGGAATTCACATGTGGACCCAGAGCCATTGAAAACACCCATCAAAAAAAAAAGATTTGGATCAACCTTTCTCACTGTTATGTAATACTAAATTCAGATTCATCCCATCTAAATTAGGTAGTCACTACCTAATGCAGCACTCCCAGCAAAGTCTCTGGCTGTACCCCATAAGGGAAGCAGAGCAGCAGGATGGCCCAGTAGAAGAGCTTCCCTGTGTACATGATATTTAAGTGCATGAATCCAGCTGCAGGTAGGATAATTCATGAGATGTCGAGTTAAAAAAAAGAAAATATTTAACTCCAGATGCCAGATCCAGTTTAACACTGAATACATCATAAAGCAGTAATTACACATTACTTAGATTTATTTTCAAGTCTTTTGGAGTTTTTACATTTAGTGACCAGTAATGTTGAATCCTGTCAACTTAAAGTTACCTATTCAAAAATAGCTATAAATTGTTACATAAGCTAATTTGAGGATTTACAGTGTTACAGCATGTGGATTATTAACTTGTGCATTATTAATCAATACAATTTTTTTTAGCTTCATTTCTTGGAAGCCTTTTTTTTAAATGCCTATTTAAGTTACTATTTAGCTTGAAAAATAAAAAACATTTAGTTATACTTACCTGCACTTTTCACATAAATTAAAATCTAGGTAAACAATGATGAAAAAATGATGAGAATATTAGTTTTCAAAAGTTCCAAAACAAAATCAAAACTCATGTATATACAGACACTGTATTTGAGGACTGCAAAACCTACAATACTTGCCAAATAAATTAGTTTTTATTCTACTTTCCTTCCAAATTATAAAGCAATCATTTAGAGTTAATTTTTTTAATCTGTTGCCTTTTGTAAAAAGAAGCATGCCACATAATGCACAGAGTGGTTTACTCACACAGACTTGTTTACTCAATATATTAAGTACATACAGAGGTAACTTTTACGCTTGCAGCACATACTANGGCAGGAAGACCTCCCACTACACCAAGTTGCTCAAAGACCTGGTCCTGAACACTTCCAGGGATGTGGCATCCACAGCCCATTCCAGTGTCTCATCACCCTGAGAGTAAAGAATTTCTTGCTAGTATGTAATCTGATCAAGCCCAGTTTTAAGACACTACCTGGGGAACAATACAATTATTATCTGTTCTTTATTTGCAATTAGATTCCAAGGTTGCAGAATACTGTATCTGTCCCAATTTTACAGAACTGCTTAAGGCATCTGCCAACCAAGTTTCAAGAGGATTAGCTGTAATGAAAATGCAACATATGTAAATACAGCCACATATTTAAATGTCAAATATTCCAAACACAATAGAAAAATTACAAATTCAGAGTTATCTTTCCAAATATATAATTCCATCAATTTCCTTCAAGAAAGATAATAAACTTGGAAACAGTATTCTTATGCTGTACGAAACACACTATGTGGCAATAAGTTGTTAGCCTTCTTAATGTATCTCATTATTTTACTGAATGGGAATTTTTCTGCAAACTCGCAGCGTACTCCACATTTAACACCAATTCCACATACTTCAGATACAGAAAGATCTTGGTCCTTGTGCTAGAACTAGCAAAAACAAGGTAAGTTATGAACTTTAAAAAAGGCACCTTCTCTTTTATGCACTTTGGATATCTTGTTCACTAGACATGATGTATAATAATAATAATAGCACAGAATAAAGAATGCAGTTACAGAAGAAAATAAAATCATGCAGATAAAACTATTATGACTTCAGAGGCATTTTCCTCATCTCCGGATGTGGTACAACCTTGCTGTGAACTATTAGGTTTCCACGACTTAAGAGACAGACAGTCTCATACTGCTCAACAGAGATTACTGCTGTCTATCTAAATAGGGCTTACACTGGCACCAGCATATTTTATTAACTCGGAACCATAAATCCTATTCTTATATGCTCTCAAAGACCAATACTCCTCGGGTCAGTTACATTTACAACAGTGTGACACCTACCAGGAGGAAGCTTCAAAGCGAGGATATGGACCTTTCCACTAGCATCTACTGAAAGTTTAAAAACCAATACCCTGTTCTTGATATTAAACCAATTTCCTAAGCAGATTTTTAGCTCACTGTAACATTACCAAGTATCCCAAAACACTCTATAATGCTTCACAATGCAGCTTTTCATTGAGATTTAAGAATTCTCCCTCCTTCGCATGGTATAAGCATGTACCTTCAGGCCAGCAGATTTTAACATCTGCACTTCTGTGACTGGGAATATTAACACCAATGAAGGAAAAAAATCTACACTTATTTGAGCATCCAAGGAATATTCCCTTGTATTTCACTTCATGTCATTATATGGCAGTGCTTTTATTAGCACCAACAAAATAATTTTTGCATATAATATGTTGTCTGTTCTCCAGACTCAGAGACCAATGCAATTATATCCTGCATATATGCTAAGGTCTGGAGAACAAGATGAAAACAGGGAAGACTAAGTCAAGAAAGTAACAGTACAGAAATATAGAAATTTTCTAGTATATGCAAATTCTACAAACCAAAAGATCATTTAAAAAAAATGGCTGTTGTCTACTTAGACGTTTAATTTGACTCCATCTGAATAGATAGTCTAACCATTAGAAGTGACTCTCAAACAAAGTTTTGATTATACAGGAGCAATGATGTAGTCATCTATGCAAATGTTGTATGTTCACTGAGGTGTATCCAACAATATTTAGCCGCAAGCAACCTTCAGAAATAAAAATCACATTCTAATGCCTCTAGCCTTGGGACATTCCACTGCATCGTTCAGTGGCACAAAAGTCCACTGGGTCCTCAAGTGGTTTCCACAATGCAAGAAAAAGAGAAGTGCTGCACAACACTAAGCTGAATCTGGAAATACTAGAGAAAATACATGCTGAAATCTACCAATTTTCTGTTTCTTTACCCCTTTTTTTTTCTGCCTAGTAAATATTCTAAACTAAAATCAGACATCACAAAGAGGGCTTTGCTCCCCTTGTCAGGGCAAGCCCTGTACACTGGGAGTCCTTGAGATATCTTCTTTTAATGGATGATCAATGTGTATTTGCTAAAAATAATTATTAAAGTATTACTATTATTAAAGATCTATAATGAAATAAGTCAATGACTCCTTAAAGATACCTTCCTTTTGACATAAACACCCATATTAAAAAACATAGAGGCTGTTATCAAGGTTCTACAATTTGGGGATCTGATTTTAAAGTAATAAACCAATTTTAAACAAGATCTCAAACTGAAGACCACTTATGATTTCATCACATTTTTATTGCAATGCTATTCAGTGGAACTTCACTCTCAAGCAGCAACTTAACTGAAGTGAAAAACAGTGAGCTTTGAAGCCATTTGATGTCCTTGTATCAAAACTGCAGTCTTGTACTGATTTCAGAATCCACTTAATTTGCTATTTTGCAGCAAAACAGCAAAGAAACTATAAAAAGCACATTCCCAGAGGTAAACCTTTTCCATCAATTTAACTCTTTGTATAAAACAAAACTCCTGCTGCTCTTTTTAAGAAAAATACCTTGACATTTAAAGACAAAACAATGGCATGTGTGTGACTTGTTTACATCAGAAGGAAGTAAACCCTTCCTAAATACACTTTGTCCTAAAGGACAAAGTTTTGTTTTGAGAATTTACAAATAATATTTAAGGAAATACTAAAAAAATTTGCCATTGCTTTTAACAATTTAGCAATCTCATCAGTACAGCAGCTCAGAAACCACTGTGATATGCATCATAACTTGTGAAAGAGAAGCACCATCTCAAACACAAGTCTGTGATTTTAGCTTATAGAAAAGGAAGTGCAATAATATGGCATGTAACAAGGCAAGTTTTGCAATATCATAGGGTGTATCACCAAGAAATGGGAGAAGTGCTGAGTTGAAAACACATAACTTGCTATAATGTAGATGCCAGCAAAATATGATTTGGAAGGAAGTTAATAAAGTGGTTTGTCCTCAGAAAAGAAAAAATTAATACTTGCACCTAATATTTTAAGCATGAAATGTATAACAAATATACAATTCAGCTATCCAAGTAAAATTAAACAGAAGCTACTTTCTTCAGATGCATCCCAGCCTGCATCTGCAGGAATACAACACATGCTTTGAGCAAGCTGCCACAGCCTCCGGTTTCTTCTGCTTTAAACTCCATTAGTTATTACTAGGTTTTTCAATTAAGAGATTTCACAGTTGGGTAACCATCAGTCTGCTCGCTATTTTACAACACTGTTTTCAGAGACACAATGACTACACACAATGATGTAGGTGATTTTTCCAAGGCCAATTGATGTTCATAAGAATGTTTCTTGAGACAAGGCAAGCAGATCTAACAGCTCATTACCACAACAGAGAGAATGCTCTCCTCTTCCACTGCTTTCTCATGCCATGCATTGGCTTTTAACACTTATGTCATTCTGTCTACAGCCATCTCAAACCCCTCAGTGAAGCAATTTCATTCACCAGAATAGCAGAAATCATAGAAACTTCTAGGTTGGAATGGAATCTTCTAGTCTGATTGTTAATCTAATACTGCCAAAACTATTACTAAACCATATGTCTAAGAACTATGTCAATACCTCCAGGGATGGTAACTCCACTACTTCCCTGGGCAACCAGTTCCAATGTTTGATTGTCCTTTTGTTGAAGAAATTTTTTTACCAGGTTGGTTTTCTGCTGTTTTGTTGAGCTTATTTGTCTCACAGAAGGATCTCTGAGCTCCACATCCAACTGAAGAGAGGTCACAAGCCCAATATGTGAGAAGAGAGAAGGGGATAAGGGACCAGCAGAAAGCCCTTCTCCAAACTGTCAACACCATATTACTTTGAGATGTAACCCACTCCAAACATGATTAATAATTTCCAGTTCATTATTTACAATGAACATATTTATAGTTCATTCATAAGATCTTTGACTCTCTTCACTTTCTTAAGCACAAAAACTTCTTCCTTCCCTAGACCTACCTCAGACTTGTTTCTTAGAAAATACTGTGTCTACTGCTCTGTGTATCAGAACACTGGCTATCCAGCAGCTCCATTTCTGCAGCCCTGGCTCAACAAGCCCAGATTTACTCTACTTCCCACCCTGACTAAGACAGGATGGTCCCTAGTGAGACAGGTGCCTTCAATCCATCCATTAATTGATACAGCTGTTATGTGTCCAATAAAAAGCATTATTTACCAAAAAGCATTTAAAAAAAAGCATATAAAATATCAGTAAGTCACAACACTACTTAATGAGTTGTGCAGATCAGGAGATAGTTTGAGATTTACAGTCAAAATGCTATTTGATTTATCACTTAGTAAGCGCTATCTAAATTTGTGTGCCACTTCCAGTCTACACAATGGAAATAAGCACTGGGTTTGTGACAAATTTGTTCATTTATGCACTTAAGAAAGGTGAGGAGGAAACTCAGAACATTAAAAGGGAATTCATAGAGGGTGGGGGGGAACTATAGGAAGGGGAAAATGACAACTTTGCCTTTAGTATGTGCAAAGGCTACTGGAAACAAAAACACCATCTCAACACTGAGAGCTCTTAAGTCATTTTAGTGAGAATGTGAAAAAAAGCCTCACACTTTTCTAAAAGTAAAGAATCAGGAACTTGAGCAGAGACATAGTATCTGGGCACACATTTGGGGGACAAATCACTGTTTGATTCTGTTAATAAACTGCAAGCATAACTCCCAGGTATACAATATCTAAAGTTTATCTTCTCAGTTGTAATGGTCAAAGATCTCAGGGGATGACAGATGAGCAAAACAAAATTATGAAAGTAATACAGACAGGTTTCGTCAGTGACAATGACAGTTTTCCTGCCTACTACCTAATTTGATATTAACAAGGACCAAGCCTTTTGTCATCAACAACTTGAAAATCCTTTGTTCAAGCTTGATATTAATTTTTAAATGTTTTCAGAACATCAGAGTTTCTACACAGGCTTCTCAATTCAAACCTCAAATTTAACAAACCTCCTTTATTGAAATGTGGCTTTCAAGAATTATTTATCATCAGTCTCGAAGCACACACTGCCAAATGCAATGCAAGATCTTACAGTGGACACTAGTTACTGTACATTGCCAAAGAATCTGCAGGAGGCTGCAAGTTCAAGACACCCACCAAGCTGCTGATGCGTAACTTTCCTGGATGCTAACCCAACTGTTTGTTCAGCCCATTTTGATTCTCCCTACTCACAGCAAAGCACAAGCCAATTTTTTACCACAGCCAATATCCACAGGTCAGCCAGAGAAGCATCTATCTTTTTCCTTTGACAGCTGAGTCAGTTCACTATAAAAAAGTACTATCTGTGTTACTGGGAAGATGTTGATTCTCTATGACAAGCAAGAATCAGAAAAGTGTAAGATATAGTTTTGAACACATGTAAGTTTTTATGCAAATCTAGGCATTACAGCAAATTAAAAATTTCAATATGGTGACATTAGTGATCTATGCAAACTGCAATGCCTGAAGTCACAATCTAAGATAAGAGAAATTCTGTCCAGGGGAATGGGCCTAGGTTGTGCTTCATGACCTCCTTCATTCCTAGCCCCCTCCATTCCATGTTTACCAGGCAGCTGACTGGACTGGTTCAGAATAGCACAACTTAGAAGAAAACCACAAATAATAATAAAAATTAAAAAATTAAAGCATATTTATCAAATTGGCTTGCTGAAATAATTCAGCAAAGTCCTAGAAATACCAGAGTTGAGAGCAGCTAGAAATTAGACTACACCAAAGCAAGACAATCTCACAAAGTTTACAGAAGAATTTAAATCAAATTGTTTTTTGACTGTAGTCTCAATTTCTCCACTTTCTCTCAATCTCTGGTTTCTCTTACATATTTTTTCATTCCATTATTTTAAATTTACAGAAGTACCTTCAAGATCCTCCTTCTGATAGTTCTTCATATTTCTTTCCTAGTTCAAACCCTTCAAATGTTCTGTCTTTTGAATCTCTTTCTGGAAGAAGTATAGCTTTCACATGGTACAAACTCTGTCTCTCCTGCTTTCATTCCTTCTGCTCACATTCTTTATGTGTAACAGAATGAAGGAACACTACAGGTTTCTACAATAAGATCTACAACAAGAATAGAAAACTGAGATGGCCTTAAGGCCCTGGAGTCTATAGGTAGCTGCAAGAGACAAGAGTACACGAACACTTGGGAAAAAGTGTTCACGACCCACCATCTTCATGACCCTCCTCTGACCCTTTCCAACAGTCCTTCTTATGTTGAGGACTCCAGATCTGGACACAATACTCCAGGTGGGGTCTCACCAGAGCCAAGTAGAGGGGCAAAACCACCTCTCTTGACCTGCTGGTCACACGCCTCTTGATGCAACCCAGGATTTGGTTGGCCTTCTTGGCTGCAAATGAGCACTGGTGGCTCACGTTGAGTTTGTCATCAACTGACACCCCCAAGTCTTTCTCTTCAGAGTTGCACTCAAGCCACTCTCCACCCAGCCTATATCTGTGCTTGGAATTGTTTCGACCCAGATGCAGGACCTTGCACTTGGCCTTGTTGAACTTCATGAGGTTGGCATAGGCCAAGAGAGTATTCCCTCCTTTTTGCTGTCTACAATACCCAGCAGTCACAGACTTTCTGGTGTGAAATATTACACAATTATGTCAAGAAGCTCTTCACGGATACAAGGGATTTTATTCCAAGACAACAAGATTTGAAAATGTGCCACTTCTTTTGCAAGAATGTTGTTTTGGTTTTTTACTAGCTTAAGATTTTTGCATTTAGACCAACAAAATACATGCAACTGGGATTCACTGTATTGTTGGCAGTTTGGAAAATGTTATTTCAAATATATTTATACCAGCTTTCATGCATTCCACGTAACTCTAAAAAGAACTTAATACGTCAAAACAAATCCTATACTTCATATCAAAGATCAAAAATAAACATCTCAAGTCTTCAATCTATGGTCAAGGTTTACAAAAATAATGGTAACTTCATACATTCTCATGCCTCTGAACATGAGTTCTTAAAAGCATGAGATAGCACTGTTTGAAATTACTGAATTAGTTTCTGTGGCTTACTGTACTGTCGTATTCTGATTCTTTGAAGGGAGAAACACATAGCATTCTTTGAATAACTTGTGCCAAGAAAAAGATTTAAAACTTTGGTTCTTTTTTATGTAAAAGGAGATTCAATTAGTTACAAGGCATAATAAGTGACACAGACACAAGTCAAAGCTGAAAAAAAGCCCAAAAGATTGTGCATTTCCACACCAAGATAAAAGGTTCATTTGTCCTCAGCACTGACAGCTAAGGCAACCAAGTTTATGATGTAGGATGTCTACAGCAAGCTGACATCTAAGCAAAGGCCATGGCTGCACAGTTAAGAATTTCAGCAGAGCTTGTCTTGCATTCTTCACTAAGTTTTAAGACGGTTATATCATTGTGTCATTTAGAATATCATAACTAGGATTTCCTTACAAATTATGATAAAGACATTTGCATAGAAGGGAGGTGGTAACAAAGCAGAACAGGAGACACAAAATGTAAACTCTTCTTGACAGAGGAAGAGTTCCTTCTCATCCCTCTCACCGCCTCCCCTTTTCAGTAGGTGTCCATTTCAATGCCAGTACCAAGGGAAGCATGGGGTAAAAGAAAGTGAGAACTTTGATGGCACTTCCCTGAGCTGCTTACTTTTTGTCATGGTTTCAGTTGGGATGGAATTAACTTTCTTACTAGCAGCTGGTGTAGAGCCATGTTTTGGACTTCTAACAAGAAATGTACTTTTCTGTTGTTGAGAAGTGTTTTCTGTTGTTGCCAAGCACGTAAGGCTGCAACTGCTCCTCACACTGCCCTGCAAGTGAGTAGGTTGGTAGGGCACAAAAAGCTGGAAGGGGTTATTGCCAGGATGGCTGATCCCAACTGAACAATGGAATATTCCATGACATGTTAACAGCACATAAAGGTGGGGGAAGAAGGATAGAGTGATGGTGTTTGTCTTATCAAGTAACAGTAACATGAGTCTTTCCAAGTAACCATTAGGCATGATGGAATCCTGCTTTCCTGAAGACAGGCAAATACCTGTCTGATGATGGAAAGCTAGGAAAATATTTTTTGTTTTGCTCTGCTTGCACGTGCTCTACCTCTTACATTGTCTTTATCTCAAACCACAAATTTTTTTTCCTCACTTTTACTTTTCTAGTTCTCTCCTCCATCTGAGCTGAGAAAAATGAGCAAGTAGCTGCATGGTTCTACCTGGTGGCTGGGGTGGACAGATTAACAAAGCCACAGCCCCCTAAATGGGATGGCAACACCTGTAAAACAACTTGCCATGAACACAGAATCCCCACCTGAAATGTGACTTCAGAAATTTAAGGAGGACAGAAACAATGAAACAGTGGATAAACATTCAGGCACTGGATTTAAAATTTAAACTCAAATACTGCTATTATTTACTTACAACTTCAAGCTTCTGCACAAATTATGATGTTAATTCTTTCTGAATAAATCTATTTTTATTTTAATACTAAGCACATTTAGTGATGAGTCAAGCTGAATGAAAGTGGAAGGGACACATCCATCCCAAAGGATCATACACAGGAACCAAAAGGAAGTCAAAAGGATAGTTATCAGACTGGAGGACAAAAACTTTAGATATCAAAAGTTCATTTTCTGTGATCTTATAACTGATTGTTGTTCCTTGCCTTTGTAAATACCAAGTTTGACATTATCTATAAATTGCTATTGTAATAATCCAATGACTTTCCAGTATTCAGCAAAACAGTTTTGCTCTAATTTAATTCTATAACTGTTACTGAGATTTGATAGTTAGTTTTGGTTCTTTAAGATAAATTAACAGACAATTTAAAAGTCTGGGCTCATAGCTTCTCACTGGATAGCAAAACATACACAATGTTTAATAAGGTATAGTAACAATATACACTAATAAGCACTTTTTAACTATGTGGTATGTTATCAGGCTATCAGGAGGAACTATCACACCTATACCTGCCTATTTAAAGAACTCATATTTTGATGTTCATCAATTTCCTTATTTTCTTAAGTCAGCCTCTCATATGAAACAGCTTGCAGTTTACAATTGAGCAAACAGAATGTATAATATTCAAATAAAAATGAGTGTTAAATTTTAAAAAGAAGACAGGCAGATGACAACATGTCATTAGGTTACACCTAACCTTAAGGTCCAGGACTTCAAGAGGAATGAATGACATCTAAGAAACCCAAGGCTGTTTTTTCCCTTGAGGACACTGAGCAATATTGGCAATGGTCCTAGGTAGGTTGACATAGGAAACTGATCAGCAAAAATCAGCAGCAATGAAAAAAATAGCACAAGCCAGCAAATACTATCTCTCAACAGCAGATCAAACTCAGCAGTTGAACAGGAGGTAGTACAGGACAAATTGATTTGAGAATAAGAAGTCACGAGGTTCAGAGATAACAGTTACCAAATGACATCTCATATGAGACAGAATATTTAATTCCAGTCAGATGATTCAAGAAGACTGCTTCCTCCATCCATGTTAGATATCAGCATTCTGTTAATTGGCTGAAATATCCTGTTATTTCTATTTTTAGTAAAGAAGAATATCACCACTTTCTACCTTCAGGGTTCGTGTAAACGCACATTCCTACACAGAATAGGGGAGAAGGATAGGAAGGACTGAGATTCTGCCACATGCTCTCTTTATTGCTATCACTCTGCTTCCACAGTATTCATCAGAGGCTCTATACATCTTCTTTCTTCTGTCTTCTCTTTGGTGCTGATGCTGACACAAAGAGATATTTTGCTAGAAATGGCAGCACTGTTAATTATCAAAGGACACCCTGGGCTGAAATTGTGCTCATACGCCTGTCCCCTGTACCTTCCTTAGCTGCAGTGTTGTGCTCTACAATTAAAGCTTACATGGCTTCTAGCCTTTAGAGGTTTTCAAAATAGCTCTGAGAATGTTAAAGGTTACTTACTAGCCACTGGTATTTTTGATGGTGTGTAATCCACAGGTATTTTCGCACTCTGAGAATCACCTTATTGCTTGTGACTAGAGATAATTTCCTCATTGCAGGACTGGTGGACTTTCATGATGAGTGAGTGATAATGCCAAGAAGAGCATTCCAGGTGGCATTTTAGTTCCTCTCAAACACAGAGACGTACAGAGAAACTCCCAATAACTCAGAAGGAAATGGAAAAGACAGGCCACACTAAATTAAGATAATTATTGTATTAAAAATAAGTATGTAAACGTTATTTTTTCATTTGAACTGCAGTCCACATGTATACTCACACTGTGAGAGGTGCAAAGCCATTAAGCTTTCATCATAAATTACCCCAGAGGCATCCAGGCAAAGAGCAACACCATCAGTCATCAGTGTCTCAGATACTACCTATGAAGACATGGATGCATTGCCATGCAGTCAGTTCCAGTCATATTAATCAATGCTACTGCCATTTACTGCAGATCTTGATGCCAATCTCTACTCAGTTAGAGGGCAGCAACCACACAAAACCCTCTGATGCTTTCAGAAGTGGGAGCAGACACTCCGCTCATGCTAATAAAACAAAAGGATAAAGACATAAAGACATAGAATCATAGAATAGTTTGGATTGGAAGGGACCTTAAAGATCATCAAGTTCCAACCCCCCTGCCATAGGCAAGGACACCTCCCACTAGACCAGGCTGCTCAGTGCCCTGTCCAGCCTAGTCTTGAACACCTCCAGAGAGGGGGCATCCACAACCTTCCTGGGCAACCTGTTCCAGTATTTCACCACCCTCACTGTAAAGAATTTCTTTCTTATGTCTAGTCTAAATCTATCCCCCTCTAATTTATATCCATTGTTTCTAGTCTCACATACACCCCTGTACAGAACCTGGAAATACAAAAAAACTCCAGGAGATTAAACTAAAATGTAGCCACAAACAGAGAAAAGTAGAAGTCTTCCTCTACACATACCAGTCTTCAAAAAAATGTGCATTGAAAAGACAGACTTGCACTTTCTCTACTCTATGGGGTTCTTCAAGGAAAGGTGAGCAGTTAAGAGGTTACAAGGCAGTCCCATGTGGATAAGTATAGCTTGATATAAATCAAACCAACAACTGGACAAAAAAAAGATAGGTTTAAATCAAAACAGCCACCAGACAAAACGTCTTAACAAGTCTACTAAAGCTTTTGATGAATCTACAAAACTAAAAGGCAAAAGCTGGAGGTTCACTTTTTCAGTGAGCATGTGTACAAATGGCTGAAAGATCTATGGGAGAGGACACTGCAACTGGTAACAAACATCCTAACTGTCAAACACCCCACTATAATATCAATAAGGATTGAAGCAAAAAGTTGTCCCTGCCTCAGAAAGTTCTCAATTGCATTCAGCACCCATATAGTGACAGCGGAACATTTTGGCAAAATGGAAATGCTCAGAGAAACTAATCTACGGGCAACAGTTAGGAGAAACAGCAAAGACATTACAGGACTTCAGCACAAAAAAAATAAGATAATTCAGGCCTTATAACATTCTCAAATATGCTGAAGAGCTGTAATGAATCAGGACCACAGCCCCAAGTACTTATGGACAGTATTCCTACTGATGTAGAAACTGGATGAAATACTACCCTTGGCCTACCTGAGGGCAGCATCAAGAATGTGCTGAAAGGCCACACCCAGACCCAGAAGCATCTCCTGCCAGTGCAGGAAGTAAAACGGATTCATGCTAAACTGACTTCCCCACGGAAAGAGGTAGATGAGGCAACAAGAAAAGATATCCTGCACATCCCTGTGAAAAGTAACCCTGTTTGATGGAACTGACATACAGCTGGATGAGGGAGAGGAGCAGATCCTTTTCCTCTGTGGACCAACTGTACAGGGTTCTTGTAAAATTTCTGGTCAGACACAACATTCTTTGATGATCTCCAGAGCCTGGAAATCTCATGTAGATGTATTTCAGAGCCACAGTGAATTCAAGTACCATGAAGCTTACGGTACTGCACAGACCTCAGCCCTTTGATGAAGAGATTTATCCTATCGGATTAATAGGGAAAACAGGATTTGCCAGGCATCACTGTCTGACGGGGGAACTGGAGTAGTGCTGTCCTGTGGTCTGATAATGCCACTAGAGCAAAAGTTTTCTTTATTTTGAGAAACGGCAGCCAGCCAGCTGAAAGAATACAAAGAGTGACAGAACACAGAGTGGAGATGGTGTTAGGCGACGTGTGGCAACGAGGCATCACAGAGGTTAGCCAGAAGGTGTATTGTCAGAAGATGATAGGATAGGCTGAGATCTGTTCACAGACAAAAGAGCTCTCACAAATTGAGTTAATAGTTTCTCTAGTGATCCCAATAGTTTGCAGCAATCTAATTTTTGACTCAAGTGTTCACCTTGATACCCAGATGCTTTGCAAAGGATGGAGTCCTTTACAAAGATTTGGGTTATGCACCTTTGTGGCACACTTTATCAAGCAAACAATTGTAAAAGTAAATGAAAAAAGGCACACAGGGACACAAGAAATCAACAGCAATGACTGCAACTTTTTTGATGAAAAATTCAAGTGTATCAGACAGGGCACAAAGAAAGATCCTGAAATGAACATAGTTATCATCTAAGACAATAACTTATGGATAGATTTATAATTATATAAAAATATGCAATTGTGATACTGAAAAGTTAGACTGCCTCCTGAGCAGCCAGATGAATGCTACATAAATCCATACTGAATTTCAGACATGGGAATGTTAAAGGGTGTCAAAGCACCTTTTTTTTGGCAAGAACCACCCTCTGGATTAGGTACTCTCCCAAGCTGTGCTGCAAATGACTGTAAGGAACTCATGATGTAAAGCAAAATCCATCCACAAATAAGGCACCCTGTCATAAAAAGGACACAGAAGTGGGAATATGAGACAAGTTTCATCAGATGGTGTTCATTATGCCTGGTACCCAAATTATCTGAATTCTATTATACCAAGATGATAGAAAACCTAATGGTCTAGCCATAAATACATTTATTTATTTATGTACAAAAACAGAATGTAAAGAAAAGCATTAGCTCCAGGGACAGCATCAGACCTGCTGCCTGCCTCTATGCCATTACCTGTCAGAGTTAGTAACTACAGCTGTCTACAATCTCAACCATAGTTTAGACTGTTTAAATTGCCATCTGGAGCAGGCTACTTGAGAAGTGCATGAGAATCACTTGGAGGCTTCTTTTTGAAAAAACATAGTCTGCTTTTTTAGGATAACATAGAGACAATTAGGTTTCCCTCACAGCTTTGCAAGAGTATGGAACTTCACTTGTTCAAGAACTCAAGAAAGAGGAAACATCCAACAGGAGGTCTGTGGCAGATGTCTGGAACCAAGATTCCATCACAGTTATAGAGTACTGTCAACCACCTGTGTCTCAGAAGACATTAGAATGCAGCCTTCCAATGTGCACAAGAAGATCTGGACAAGCAAGATCTTCTCCAACAATCTAATTTACATGGTGAAACTGCAATGATGCAAATGAAAGACTCACTTCCTCACTCAAAGGTCTAAAGATCCTGGTCCCTGAATCACAACATTTATCCTTCCTGAATACATGAACTGCTTCCAGGGATAAAGAATTAAGAGGGAGCACGCTGTTTCTTGCCAAGTCTTACTGGTGGCAGAAGGAGAGTAGGCTGGAGCAGAATGTCTGGCTATAAAATTACTTCAATGGAGCCACTTACATGCAAAAAGCCCATGCATTAGGCTTTATCATGTTTCTGACTCTTTATTAAGGGAAACCCCAATATAATCTGAAATCACTTAAGTAGCTTCTTGAAGGAGAACTAGTCATTATGTTACTCCATAATCCTTCAACAGCAGGGGTAAGACAAGTTCATCCAGATATGATCTACCATCAGACAATGCTGTCAAGGTGTGAATATCTCACGCATGCTCATGAGTGAGAAAAAATGTGATTCTGAGAAGTTAAATATAGGACCACAGTGCAGGAAAAATGATAAATCATTGCTGTATAGTTCACAGGCTTTTTGCCTCAGTAACAAACTATTTCTGAAGAGATTTCTGTATCAACTAGATAAATACAAATTTAACTAGTGATAACTCAAGCAAAAGTTATAGACACAGATTTCTCAACAGTATGAGATAATATGTAAATATGCTTATTGTGCAGATGCAGGTAAAGAACAATGTGAAATTCCATACACAGGTAATCTAGTCATTACAAAGGAGCAAGATCTTTCATTCAGAATTTTTTTCAGATATTAACTGAAAGCAAAATCATACAAGCATATGGATTTAACTTCACAGTTTATTACTTTATTTGCCCCTACGTTTCCTTTTTCCACCTCACATTGTTTTCATTTATTAAAAAATCACTACATAACTGCTGTTTGATGATTAGGCCTAAGAGGAAGCTCTCCCACAAAATTATTATAGAGTCATAGAATGCTTTGGATAGGAAGAGACCTTAAAGATCATCTAGTTTGACCTCCCCTGCCATAGGTAGGGACACCTCCCACTAGATCAGGCTGCTCAGTGCCTTGTCCAGCTTGGCCTTAAATACCTCCAGAAAGAGGGCAAACACAGCCTCTCCGGGCAACCTGTTCCAGTGTCTCACCACCCTCATCATAAAGAATTTCTTNCTGCTTTTTTAGGATAACATAGAGACAATTAGGTTTCCCTCACAGCTTTGCAAGAGTATGGAACTTCACTTGTTCAAGAACTCAAGAAAGAGGAAACATCCAACAGGAGGTCTGTGGCAGATGTCTGGAACCAAGATTCCATCACAGTTATAGAGTACTGTCAACCACCTGTGTCTCAGAAGACATTAGAATGCAGCCTTCCAATGTGCACAAGAAGATCTGGACAAGCAAGATCTTCTCCAACAATCTAATTTACATGGTGAAACTGCAATGATGCAAATGAAAGACTCACTTCCTCACTCAAAGGTCTAAAGATCCTGGTCCCTGAATCACAACATTTATCCTTCCTGAATACATGAACTGCTTCCAGGGATAAAGAATTAAGAGGGAGCACGCTGTTTCTTGCCAAGTCTTACTGGTGGCAGAAGGAGAGTAGGCTGGAGCAGAATGTCTGGCTATAAAATTACTTCAATGGAGCCACTTACATGCAAAAAGCCCATGCATTAGGCTTTATCATGTTTCTGACTCTTTATTAAGGGAAACCCCAATATAATCTGAAATCACTTAAGTAGCTTCTTGAAGGAGAACTAGTCATTATGTTACTCCATAATCCTTCAACAGCAGGGGTAAGACAAGTTCATCCAGATATGATCTACCATCAGACAATGCTGTCAAGGTGTGAATATCTCACGCATGCTCATGAGTGAGAAAAAATGTGATTCTGAGAAGTTAAATATAGGACCACAGTGCAGGAAAAATGATAAATCATTGCTGTATAGTTCACAGGCTTTTTGCCTCAGTAACAAACTATTTCTGAAGAGATTTCTGTATCAACTAGATAAATACAAATTTAACTAGTGATAACTCAAGCAAAAGTTATAGACACAGATTTCTCAACAGTTCTCTTCTCCAGGCTGAACCCCAACCCTTGTTCAGACTGTCCTCATAAGGGTGTTGCTCCAGCCTTCGGATGATCTTCGTGGTCCTCCTCCAGACGCACTCCAACAACTCAATGTCCTTCTTATGTTGAGAAATCTTTCTTGTTCAAAAAGGAACCAGCAGAATGCTGTGAAGTAAATCATTGAATTTTAACCTCTTAAAAGCCAGCGATAAAAAAAAATTGCAAAAATTCCTCCCACAGAAAAACAAAGCCACCAAAGTTTCAAGACATCATTATTTTTAAAAAGTCAAAATTCAGACCTGCTGAGTAGCACACTCCAATCAATCAAAAAACAAGTAAAGCTGCCTCAATTTTGTTTATGTACTGATGTTAAGAACTAGACCTAGTTCAATATAATAGTCACTCAACTCAACCACAGTAGTAAAGATATATCTAAATAATTCATTACCAGAGGCCTGATTTTGCATTATTCTGGTATTTAAATTGAAGGTTAATATCATGGATAGTAGTGATTTTTTAAATTGAAAATCCTCACTTTTTTGTAGCTTCCTTGGACAGCATGTTACTGCCTTGCTATTAAGAATTAAAGAATCTATGGTTATGGGTTCACTTCTCCATACCTTCAGAACAGATCACACATAAAAATAAGAGGAAACACTCCTCCTGTGTTTTTACTCTCTAAGATTGTTAGCCCATTGTTTGCATCAAAGAGAGGACAGAAAAGCAGGCAAGAAGCGGAAACAACTTCAGGGGAGGTCACTCCTACACAGTCCATGCTGCCAACTCCTAATCCCAAATGCCGCCCCAGCTCTGGCTTTGGGAACAAGCAGTCCAAGATTTTGTAGGAATATTATGTTATCAGAAGACAGTATCTACCAAAACAGGAGTGATTTTTAAAGGAAGCTTATGCATTCTTTGAACTATGGAAAAAGTCACTTAAGATTATCTTAAAATTAAGTGCCATAGATATGCAGAATTAGAAACATAATGTAATCAGATTGTGTCTCAAACTGCTCAAAATAAATTTTATGGACCTAATATACCACGTGCAGTATTGAGTCATCTCCAAGTAATGTTGGTCAAGTTCAATTAAGTAGAACACATAATTTCAGTTAACTGCAATCATCATTGTTTCAAATTAACATAAGTACAAAATTAATTAAGCATTCTCAGAAAGCAAGACAAATTAGGTGCAAAGGAGAATATGAAATATCCATGATTAAGAAAACTCCCCACAAATCTTCTGCAACACTGTTATTACAGACTAATTTTTTTTCTTAATTCAGCATGCTAAAGGTTACTTCCTATCATATGTTTAAGACACCACAGAATTTTTAGACCAATATATCATAGCATGACAACACCATCACATTAGGCAACTAAGCATGACTCTCTTGGCATCCGTTACTTATGTCAGCTGTTCCCTAGCAGTTCACTAAATCTTCCTGTGGAAAATTATAACATGCCATCATTTATGTTCCAATGATATGCTTTTTAACCAGGATCTGGTAAACAAGCCCTGAAGCACTTCATTAAAGCTATCCAGAAGTTCTGTAACCACTTCACTTGAATTAGATGAGACCATTGTTAATCGAAAAGAAGCAATACAACAAGCTCTCAGATCTCTATTTAGCATTCATGCCATTTTGTTCATCTCTTGACCATACAATTTTTTAATATGTTGATAGTTTCCTAATGGTAATGCTCAAGAGCTTTGTCAAATGGGTATCTGCAGACTGTGACCTGTAGATGGGACAACAGTTCGAGAATCCCATCTTAGGAGCAGGAAGAAATGGGATGGCTGTTTCTGCTGAAAGGGCTCAGCACTGTTAAAGGTAACCCTTAACATGGCTTTGCTGATGAAGAAACAGAGTAATTATGGGTGTCATTTCTCAGCATCAGTATGAATGTCAGTTGTCCAAAGTCCTAAATCCTGTAATGGCATGTCCAGATATGAGTTTGCCTTCCAGATCTTCCTACAAATCTCATCAAGAGTAGCTACTTGGAGTACAGGCCTACCAATAAATAAAGAAAGAAGAACAGACATAAGAAGAAGTTTCAGAATTTTTCTTTCTCCTTTTGTTCCCTGGAACAAATTCACTGCTTTTCTACCTGAAAGTAGAGAAAGAACTATCACCACTACAATTTTTTTTTTCCAAAATAAACATGAGATGCATTTTGTAAAATAAAGGATTAGTTCAACTTAAGTTTACATCAAATGTCTTCAGGAGCTAAGATGCACCTAAAAATAAAGGGGGAAAGTAGAGAGGTTTTTGTTACATTGTTTTATCAGCTGAATTAACTACTTTAAGAAAAACTACAGCATTATACAAGCAAGCATCTGTACATACTTGATCCATGTCAGAGAAGACTGCTTCCCTTTCTGGGTCCCTTGTGAACTAGGCAATTCTACGATTCTGTATTTCCTCCTCCTTTGGGCTGGCTGTGCAGCAACATGACTGTCAATCTAGCCTAATTTTAGTTCTCTTTAATTCCTTTCCACCACAGACACATAATCCTCAAGAAATCCTTCCCATGAGAACCACGGCCAGAAATCAGTGATCTCAGGACGTGCCCACCATCTTGGGTTCCTCCTCCTTCTATTGCATAGCACCGACTTTTGTGCTCTGGGAGCTGAGCCCAGACAGGACAGGTTTCAGAAACAGCTTTGAGTGAAAACAGACTCCATGTATTAGTTATCCTTCTTGTTCTCAGTCCCATCTCTTGCACTGGACACCCAACCTCAGTTTTCTTGTATCACCTCAGAGGGGATGCACCAGAATCTCTCTTCTATAAATTATGAGGGAGAAGACAGGGTTTACATTGTGGAGGGGGAGAGTAGAAGATTTCTACATGGAGAAAATTACAGTTAGACATAATAGTGATGTGATCATACTGCTTCTCCTGAAGTCTGTATCACTATGAACAACATGCAGAACATGGCAAAGAGATGGAAATGAGTAAAAATATAAATAAAAATTATTGCACCTTTCTTCCAGGACCATTAGTTTGCTTGAGAACAAAGAGTTAGGGAAGAGAGAACCTTCACAATTTCAATCATGTGACTTTCAGTAGTGCTGAGAAAACAAGACACTAGCCAAAAATGCTAGTTCATAATGAAGTCTTCATGAAACTTTCAGACCATATCCCCTCCTTGGTACAGAAGGCTGACAAAGAGAAAAACTGCTACCAAATTTAAATACAAACAGATTAAGGCAAGCTGTAGCATTGCTGGTGGACTTCTGAATCAAAAACTCCCTTTGTTTTCTTTGGCTGATGATCATTAAAAGCCTGAGAAGCAATGCCCCCTGAGCATTTGACACTCATAGGATCACTCCTAACAAAAGTTTTGCCACTCTGACAGACACAATTCATGCGGTACACTGCTCAAAAGATGAGGATTCACAGAACATAGTTCCAGTATCATCAGATGACTAGAAAATAGGCCTGGCACTGAAGACCACAGGATGGATTTAACCATGGCCTGTAAGTACCTAAACCCAAGACAGAAGCTTAACAGCATTATTTTATTCTCGTTCTCTAAGGAAAGTGTAACGATATCCTGGAAAGCTGAAGCAAGATGAAGTTAGATGAGAATTTAGGAACAAGGACCAAACACTGAATTGATAATTGCTACTGAGGGCTACAAAGGATCTTCCATCACTGAAGTTTTCCCACCCTTTGTCCCCCTCTCCATTGAGATCAGCTGTTTTTCTTAGCAGTACAATTTACTCCAATGTTTATTGGCCTTAAAGCAAAAAGGGAGGAAGTCCTCACCACAAAGAAAGTCATACCCAAAGATTACAGTAGTTCTTTACAAGTTTAAAAGCTCTGAAAGTAGAATAACTATAGCTCAAACTTCTTTTAATCCTTAATGCCATCATGACACACATCAACAAGAGCAGGGACTAAGACCCTCAGTGCTGTGTAAACATGACATACAGGTAATCCCTGCATGGGAAAGCTGGAAACCCAAATATATGACCCAAGACAAAACAGGTGGATTCAGAAGGAGAGCAAGAGGAAACAAGAAAACAATAGGGGTCAGCAGGAAAGGCAGGAGCCTGCCCATCCACAGCCCATCCATTGTCACGTATTCTGTAGGCAGCACAGCAAGGGAGAGTTTTAATGAGGGATTTGAAGTCAGAGAAGTTTAGACCAAAAATAATTTTGAGTAGTGAAAATAATTACCAGTGGAGCAATTTACCAAAGGCTGTCTTGGGGCCTCCATTATCAGGAGTATTTTAAAACAGTGTTGATGATTTGTTGTTTCTTTTTTGTTTGTGGATTGTTTTTTTTTCCCCAGTAAAATGTGCTCTACTTCAAATGGAAATTAATTCAGTAAATTCTATAGCTACTGTTATACTGGAGATCACAATAGTCCCTTCTGGCCTTACAAATTGTGTTTTCCAATAACTCTTGCCCCTTTAAAAATATGTACCATAATCTCATGTTAAACAAAATTATTAAGATACATTTATGTAGCCCCACAAAACCAATATAATTATTTATAAGACCTATAAGCTACAAGCCTATTCCAGCACTCTTTTGCACTTTTCTTTCCTCCTGACATGAAATAAACAAGCAGATATGGAGAAGGACTTTGCTAAGCCCACATGCCTATCATACAATCAGATCATTTACATAGTTCCCTAGAGAGGATCATAGGAATATTATTTTTTTAAATTACAGTATTACACTATTGCTAGAGAACTTACTTTGCTTTGGAAAAATAAAGAGAAACACAGAGAAAGTGTCTGGAAAATTAAAGAAGAAAGAAACTGCAATGCATCCATTCAGAAAACATGGAGAGCACCTGCTAGCAGGTTAAAATAACACGTATCTAACAGTACAGAGGATAAAGAAAACATTTATATTGTTTGTGACAAAACATCACTTGAGTTCTCAACCTAGCAAGTCAAAGAGCTGTGGGCAACACTTGGTCAGTCACAGAACCTCATAAAGTGGATCAACTTTTTTAATGCTCTTACAGAAATATTTTGGAGGCTGCTTAGTCGATATATGTTTTTTGACTTATGAATAGAAATGCACTCTAGTTAAGAGCTTAAGCCTTCACAACTTTTGTAGAGAGTGCACTCTTGGCACATGTATGACAAGACAAGCATGTTTAGTTCACTTCAGTTTTAAAACCTCTGAGGACAGCTATCTAAAAGAATCAAGAAAAACAGAGGAACATACCAAACTGACATATACATGGACTGTATATATGGAAAATCCAGAGTCAAATTTTTGTCTTTTGAGTAATAAACAACAAAGGATAAACATCTTTATGAGTAATTAACCACAACCACATTATTCTTGACATTAGCAATGCCTAGCACCTATTTATTTTAAAGTCGGTGTGATGGGTCCTTCACCAAAGCCAGGCTTCCTCACTGTTACATGAAAAAACACATTGATTCTGGATGCCTTTCCAATGATGTGAAATTTAGTGAAATTTGAAAAAGATTCCAGAAAATTCCTGAAAGAATTAATATAGATATTTAAAAGTGAGTCACAGATGTACCTCAAGCCAGACCTCAAATGAGAATTCAATTTGTGGCTACCATATGACACTGGCTAAATTCACAATTTTAAGAGTCTGCATGGAGGTAGCTACATCTTTGTATCTGCCACTTACAGGGACAAATAGTCTTGGAAAGCATCTAAAGATATTATGGCCTGCATCCATCCAAAAGCAAGACCACTGTTGATGTTGAGGTGATAAATGAGTCTCTATCCCAGAAGTACGGGACTCTGGAGAAGAGACAGGAAGGAAGAAAAATAATTTCCAGATTAAAGTAGTAGAAATCAGAATCTTAAAATAGTAACATATTGAAAATATTTATGTACTTGTCAATCTCTTACAAAAGCATTCTTCAGACAAAGAAGTGTAAGTTCTGAAAGTAACTATGTGAACAGAAGAAAAAACAACTTCACTGTGAGGTGGCTGAGCAATGGAATAGGTTGCCTGGGCTCTCCATCCCAGAAGATATTCAAAATCCATCTGGATAAGGTCCAGTAAAAACTACTGTAACTTGCTTGAGAAGGGCAGTTGGACTAGGCAACTCCAGAGTTCTCTTCCAAATCCAACTGATTATCTCAACCTCATGGAAGAGAACAAAGGTTAACTGTCACTACCAGCTTAAAGACAGGCATGTTAAATACAAGACATGCAAATATTTGTAGATTTGACTCCTTAGTATTTTCACCAGATAGTCAAGTAACCTACAGAATTAAACAGTAAGTTGGTCAATAGGTAAACAGACCAGGATGAAACCTGGAGAAATCCTGAGTGATTCAACAAAGATACACAAGAATCAGTGGGACAAAAGTCTGGATCCAGGAGACAGACAAGAACAGCAGTCTGGGAATATGATCCACTTCACAAGACTCTCCTGGAGAGGTTTCTGCTGCTAATGTTCCCTCTAGTGAGGAGAGTCATCCATCCTTCAAAAGACACATCAAAAGCTGTAGTAACTTTAAGTATAATCTCAAAACTCTGCATTTTGAAGGAGAGGCAGTAACCTCCAAATAAGGGGATTCATTTTGGTATCAAAAATGTCTATGCCATCCCATGTGACACTTCATCTGAAGACAAACAAGACTCTACTCAAGAATTAAACATGGTCTCTTCTCTTAAGTAACAGATGACAGGACAAGAGGAAATGGCCTCAAAATGCACCAGGGGAGGTTTGGACTGGATAAACAGGAAAAAAAATTTTCACCGAAAAGGTTGTCAATTATTTGAATGGACTGCCAGGGAGGTGGCTGAGGCACCATCCCCATAGGTATTTAAGAGATGGGAAGACATAAAGGTTAAAGACATGGTTTTAGAATGGCATGTGTTAAAGCTGTGTTGATGGTTTGACATGATCTGAAAAGTCCCTTCCAACCAAGGCTATTCCATGATTCTATGATTATATTTATTGGAATTGAAACAAATAAAAAAAAATTAAAAGTTCCTTGATTCCATCTGCAAGTTATCAGGGTACTGTGAAAGAAGCAAGGGAGGTTTTACAGGTTTAGTTAGGTTAAAGATGGGCATAAGCTTAGAATGAACATTCTGAACTGCGGAGTGTAATCTTTTGCTATTTAAAGCAACTGTATCATGCCAATTTTGCTGGTAAGTCCGCTTCTTTGGAAACCTTCTACCCTCTCCACGCTACTTAAATGTTCAGTTCTGTCTTGAATGATCTCTCTTCCCACTCAAATTTATCCCAACCTAGTTTACACTCAATTGTCCTTGTTCTAAGAACATTCCTCTCAGATGCCTTCTCCACCTTCCCTAACACACTTAGAAATATGAAAAATCAATCATATCCTCTCTTAGTTTTCCTTTCGTTGAGCCAATCACATCCCATTTATTTTAGTCTCATCTTGCAAGAGAAGTTTCTTGTTTCCTGATCACCCTCACAGTCCATCTCTGTTGCTGTTCCAATATAAATCAATTTTTCCTGGGGAAGAAAAAGTGTTGGGTCTACAAGCCTGCGCATCCCACCCAGTTCCTATCTATCCTCTGTACTCTTGTCTCATGTCCATTAAGTCACAGTTCAGACTAGATGGTGTATATTTTACACCATAGTAACAAAAAAAAAGAAAACCAAAAAAATTATGGATTACATAATATCATTTCAGACACATAACAAATGTGATAAAAGTTGATCAAATCTAACTTTTGGAAATAAGCACACAGTGCTTATTTAAATCTTAATATATTCTTAATATCTTAGCTTATACAATCTTTCCCAGTTAAGTGATTACCAAAAAAAGGAAACTTACTTCTTAGTACTATTATAAAATACATCCATTCTTGTTACCCACGTATTTTTATCTGCAAGGATGATGTAAAGAGAATTTTCAGATTCTGCATATAGCTATGCATTCAGACTAAATTATTTAGCATAGGTTGGGTGGCTCGATTATACAAAATAGATCTGAAATAACAAGCTGATCTGAACAGAAACTTTAATCAACTTAATGCATACCTACTTACTTTCAAAGAGACCAAGGAGTCTGAAGTGTGTTAGTGTCACCAACTAACAACAACCATATAAGAAACTCCTGACTCAGACACACACAGAAACTGTGCCAAAGCAATGGTAACCAAACACAAACCCACACAAAATCATAATTAACACAGTTTAAACCCTGTTAGTATTAACAGTTTGCTCATGAGTGACTCAGTTTAAAAAGTGATGGCATAATTACTTGAAATAATAAACATTCTGCAAGTAATTATTAAAATTAATTACATACCCAAAAGACCGGAGTCCTGAATATAAATAGTGCTTTCAACATGCAAGACATGCAACAAGTATCACATCTCATATTTTAATATACATGAGTATTACTAAATATTACTCCCTAAATATTACTCACCATCAAACTCTTCTTGGTATTTTATTATGACAAAATACCAAGCTATTGTTTTGACATAGACTTTTAGAAGAAAATGTTGTACTTCCCACATTTTAAAAAATCAAATTAACCTTTGCTACACACACACTCAAGTGTTGAGATGATACTTCTCCATCAGTCCGGACAATGACAAATATAAAATGTTCAAGACAGCATAAGTAATGCCTCCAAACTCACTGCTGCTAGTGAATGAACTTTCTGAAGAAGCAGTTATCAAATGATTAACAGCTCAGATAATAGCTCATCCATTCATTTCTAGAAGTTCTACCTAAAAAGTGCTCAATAAAGAGAGCTAACTCACACACACACACTCAAAATATTGCCCTTAAAACTTCATTCTGAAAGCTATCTGATGGACATGTACCATACACAACGGTCCATCTGTAATGTTATCACATTACACTCCAGAGAGATAATTTCTGTTTTTTCCATAAGAGATGCAACACCTCCACTTAAATGATGTTCTTAACTTCATTTCTTAACCAGCATATTTCAGCTTCCTGCATGACAGCAGTCATCAACTAAATATGAAAACAGGACCCAGAAATTGTAACTCATAGTGCAAATAATTACAGCACTTAAGTTCACACCACAGCATGAAATGTAGTCTTTATCACTACAAATACATCCATTTACCTTTAAAGCAACCAAACTGATTTTAAAGTATTATTTTCCAAAAATATATTTAAAAAGAAATGCAAAGGACTAAATTAACTCACCATAAATTCTTTGTAGCTAATAAGTCTAATTTTTAAGTCTATTGAAGCAAATGACTACTTTTGTACTCATGTGAGTAATTAAAGCACAAGAGCTTCAGAAACTCAGAGATGTAATGCAGCCCTTTTATCAAAAGCAGTCACTCTATCTCGGCCTGACAGTTAACAGCATATGTTCTAGTAAACAAATACTTTCACACAGTACAAAAGTGCCATTAAAGGCCAGAACTGTCAACACAAATTCCATTCTTACAAGAGAAAAAAAAAATATAAACTGTTGATCACCTCTGGTTGCCTTAACTAGCATGGAGGTTGTCATGGAAACATTTCTGCGAAGTTCACTGTGATGAAACACAAACACTTCCAGTTTAATTGCTATTAGGTTTAGCATACCAGAGTTTATTTATACTCAAAGAGCATTATGATAAAATGCAGCAGAAAGTAAAGCTAGTAATGATCTGGCATAACAAAGCCAAAGGATTAAAAAAAAAAATAGAAAAGAATAGAAAAGACAAATAAGACTTTTTTATTATGCTAAGTAAGACAAAAATTAATTACCTCTTTCCAAAAAATATTAACCAAACCTTCACCAAGAATATGACTTGTACATGACATTTTAAATGTAACTATATTAACATGATGTCACATGAATTTACTAAAGAAACAAAACATCTTCCAACAAAGCAGTATATACTTAAACTACCAGGTATGTAAGTCTTTATTATAGAAATTGAGAACATTCTTAAAAAAGAAAAACACTGTAGCATTAGCTTACTTCTGTAGCACACACTGCATCAGTCCCATGTACAGACACCTTTCTTTTAAAAACAGAATAGACATAGTCCCACTGTTACCTTACTAGCAGAGCTTCTCCAGCACAAATAGCAATCCCGCTGTCCTTCCAGACAAATTGAGCCCAATGAGATTTCAAATCCTACTGCTGACTGACTACTTGAACATAAGTCAAGGAAAACTTAATTTCATTTCATTGCAGTTAATGGGGATTCACTTTTATTTTATTAGAATTAAACAAAATTTATAGAGACATACAGAAGTTGCTAAAATCTTCAGGTTCCTTTCTTTAGAATCCAATTTCATTTTTTAATAATGCTACATTCACTCTCAGTTCATGATTTAAATTAACGCAAAGCCTTTAATACATTCCAGTGCCTTTCTATCTGTTTTCATTAGCAGAAGTTTACTTGACTCAGCTAGCTGACAGCCTGCAACACTAAGAAGCTGAGCAGAGGTCAGGGATTTGGAAGAGGGACTGGAACCAGTCAGTGTACTTAAGCGCACAAGGCACCAGGATTTGGACATGGTGCAATGAGGTAGGCTAAACATGGATGGAGAGCAGGAAAAACAAATAGTGTAGGATGCATCATGGTTACTTTACAGACTACCTCAAATTGCAGGCTCCTGACTCAAGCATACAAGTTTGGGAACATAATCTATTGCCCATTACTTGCCATAAATATTTTTTCATTCACATGAGTGATATGTTTTGAACAGAGGTATGGGAAGGAAAATGATCTATAATGGAATAACTATCCTTTTTCAGAATTTTCCACTACCTGCTTGTTTTGTCTAATATAAAAGTAAAAATACCTTAATCTTTACAATTACCATATTTATGCCTCTTAATTCTGTTTTTTTCTTTTCCCATTTGTTCCTCTCACATTTATTCATTCCCCACTTTTCTTCTTGCTGATGTTCCTGACAATCATCATTCTTCCCTTCCTAGCCACAAAAGTTATCACAAATGAATTTGTTAATGCTGAATTTTAAAGACCATCATTAGGTTTAGAAACCTAAAAAAGGATAAAATAAGGAAAATGGAGAGTCAGGATAGAGTTAGTATTTCAGATTACCAGCAGATTCAGGAAAATAACACAGTAACAAGTTTACATTCTCAAGATTACAATTATTATCCCAACATGAATATATGGATTTGAAATTAAAGCTTACATCTGGAGCTATTTGAAAAAAACCCACAAATATTATTGTCAAGAAGGCTCATATCCACCATGTAGAGAATAGTTTATTTCATACTACTTTTATTAACTAGCTATACTTCAGCTCCTACTGCTTAATTTAGCTGCCAAGATGCTACTTTCTGTTAATTAATAATGAACTTTGTCTATACAAACATTATTTTTGTGAAAATTACTGGAAGACAGGAGTTGTTTATTTGGGTTTTCTTTAACCTGGATGCACTATTCTGCAGTATTACCATAGCCATTACAGCAGAATCTGAATATAATCAGTTCTGTCCCTATCACATATTTTGTCTTCTGTACCCTCTTCTCACCAGGGAGAAACATGCAGATGAGTGTCCTGTTTTGATAAAGCCCTGTTTTTCTCTCCTACTTCCATGAGTTATTTTGTCCTAGGTGCTACTGGAAAGTTAAGAGTGTTTAGAGACTACATATACAAATAAGCTGTGTACTCACATTAAAAAGAAAAGCCAACTTAAAAAGACTTTTAATTAGAAGTGAAATATGATTCAAATAATGATGGTCTTCAGTACTTTTTTTTCTCCGAGACCTGCAACATGGCTCCTGCAATTCAGAACTGGACTGGGAGCCCATGACTTCATAGGAGAGTTGCCCAGTAGCTTTCCTCTTGATGCCCCCTGCGTGAAAGGTGAAGGAGCTACTGGAGAAACCCCTCCCTCCTCTTAGTCTTTGGTTGCCTTTCTGTTTCTAGTTCCTCAGCAACAAAATATGACCCTAGGCACATCTAAACCACGTCTCTTCTAGCCAAAAGAAGTCACTTTGAGCCCAATGCAATGAAGCATCAAGGAGCCAGAAGAACAGAGAACAAACCCCATTACTGAGTATCAGGATCAACCCCTGATTGCTTCCTTGCTTGATAATAAAAGGTAAAATAAAAAATACTGAGGATGGAAGTGGAACAACAGATACACTCCAATATGCAAACTCTTAAATACACTTCAGTAAAAAAAGAAAAGGATCCAGAAAATCCATATCCCTGTCCCCAAGTGATTCAAATCCCTCAAATATTGTTTCCCAAGAGATTAAATATTTTGGTACAAAAGCTGTACAACTATTTAATTCATTGATGGCAGCATCATTGCAAGTGAGCAATAACAAACTCATTGTCACTGACTCAAATTCATTCTCACTCTCAGTGAAATAATGGTATCTTTAAACATTTTACTTGCCATATGAATTAGAAGCTGCATGGGTGATTCATTTAAGTTTTCTTCATAGCACAATGACAATCTGTTAGGGGCAGTTCCAGAAAAAAAAAAAAAAAAAGAGAGAGAGAGAAATTAAATAGAAAAATAATTGATAAACTCAAGAAAACTCATTGAAATTCTGGTAACAGTGACACTGGCAAACACACTAGCAAGTTTAGAGATGATGTATTCCAGGCTACACCAAAATTATGTACGTGCAAAATGTTCATAATACAGTATAAAAAGTATAAAATTTATTAGGGTTTCCTGCTGATCCTACAGCCTGGCAAATGTTTGTAAAAAGAAAAAAACCTACAGTGTTAAGTAAACATTTCAGGCCTCAGCCTTCTTTATATGCCTTTGAACCTTTGCTTTCATGTGCAATACCTGACAGCCCACTGAGAATAAATGCTGAAAGCCCCAAAGATGGGTAAAACAGAATTTCTGACTCAGGAAATAAAGATCAGCTGAATATGATTCCCATATGGCAAACCAGATCAATGGAAAGCAAGACCAAAATTTACAATATCTATACTGTGCAGTACAACATGGAGGTTGTCTTTTATTGCTGGTAGCAAAACTCCCAGTGGCCAAGAATAAAAGCAGACACAAAGATTATACATCCACTAATGGTGAACTCTAAAAAAATACATTGGTAGATTTCAGAGTAGAAAAAGAAAAAAGAGAAAATTCTAGCTTTTATTTAAGTATTACTGAATACCAATCAGCAATTAGAGCAATCAACATTCAGCACAGAATTGGGATTATTAATATAAAGGCATGTTTTCAAAGCCAAGGGGGAAAAAAGCCCCAGCAGATCAGATTACCTGATATGAAAAGAAACACCCTTTGCTGTAAAACTGAAACAGCTTCAAGGCTACTTTTGTGATAGCATGTGTGGCTGAATGTGAGAAAACGTATAACATTGTTATTACTTCTATTTCAGGATTTCCTGGAAAATCTCAGGTCATGCTCATGAAGACTTTCTTAAAAAGCCGTGATAAATCTCATGAACATTTTTTTTTAGCAGTTGAAAGAAGGACAATGGGCAGGGGGGAGGCAATCAAGCAGTCCTCAGCAACTGAACCGGCACAGAAACACTCTGACTCAGGTTAGTGGGAATCCTGTATCAGGAATCCCAAAGCAACACACCTCACTGCCTCTTCTGTAGTCTCAGAGGGCACAAGTAGTAAGAAACCTGCAAGTAAAGGAAAAAGCTCAAATTTTCAGATTCTTCTAACACAGTTCAGATGGAAACACATGGAACAGAATTCTTAAAAAGAAAAAAATATACTGACTTTTTAATTGCAACTAAATTAAGAAGACATAAAATCATTTTCAAAATTCATCAAAATATTTGCTCTAGCAAAGTCTAAACAAAATAAAATGAAACCTCACAGTGTCTCATTCTATATCACATTATTCTTATTTATTGGTTTGCATTTGGAAAAAGGAGGGGATGGCTACAGCAACATGAAAGCCCTGTGGTCACCAGGACATCAGAATCAGCCCAGAAATGGGTGTTCAAAAATGTTCACAGAATGATGAGGGTGGAGGTCAGAACTAGGAACATCATAGAAATGTTGTGCCCTCAATCCCTCCTTAAATAAGAAAATAAAATACCTTGACACTATCTGTAAGAAGAAATAATTTGTCTAAGCATTTCCAAAACAATTTTTCCAGTAGGTGGAAATATGCATTATAATATGTAAAAAACCCAGTCTACATTGCAGAGATTCTATCGGGCATCTAACCTGAATGATCTTCATACCTGAGGAGCAATGCAATAAAGTCAATTCTTGCTCTGAAAATTTAAATACTTAAGTGTGTTATTATGTGTTTTAATACATATTTTGTGTGGTACTTCATCAATAATGATGTTACATCCTGCAAGCATAACATTAGGCTGCAAACACTGCCACTAAAGAGCAATACGAAAACAGCAAACAGCAGTGTTTGAAGAAACTCTACCATGAGAGAGTATCTCATAAAAATTCTAGACTCCACCAGCTCACTACTCATGCAGAGCACCCTGTCACTAATAACACACCACTGCTGTGAGCTAGACTACAATTTGGTGCAATTAGTAAAGAGTGCATCGGACTAACAAGGTCTACTTTCTCCTCCCTTTTTGGGCAACATTACTATTCACTTAGGCCAGTAACTCCAGCATCATCATTGACTTACACACATCTCTGTCTTCACATACAAGTATCTAGGCCCTATAGATACACAAACTTAGACAAGATTTACATTTAAACATTTTTTTTCAAATACTATTTCTCCTCTCAAACTATTCAGCTATTATACATTCATCCCTCTTATTTCAGATCCTGTTCACAGAATCACAGAATGTCTTGACAATTGCAGCCTTGTTCCACTGACATAAATCCAGTATCCCATTATATATTAATCACTTATCTTCAGTGTCAAAGCCTACCTATCATCTCTCATTTTATACCTAGAGGTAAACTCCCTTGTCCTTTAGGTTCAGGCTGCCAGCTTCCATCATCTACATGTTATTTTTTCAATTAAATGTCTTCAGGTTTCTTATTCAGGATGACATCTTGCACATCTGTGAATATCCACAAGACTAACTGATTTACCTCTTTCAAACTGCTCTGGCAAGAGACCTATGGAAAGTTTTAATACAGATTATTTGCTCATATGCTGTGGTAATTCCTTGTTTTCCTGCCTTCTGCTGCCTTTCTCTACCTATATGTTCAAATTCTCCTTCCTCTGGTTTGGTACTCACAGTGGTCACCTGGTGGTGACCTCCCAGCCCATGTCCAGTGCTCTACAACACTGCTAAAGGGCGGACATGGAATTAATGAATATTGCTATGTCAAGAAGCACACTAAGCTCTCTCCTGCTTCTTTCAAAAGGAAAAAACAATGGTCAAGGCAACATTAAAATTTAAGTATTTCCTGGTTGTAAAGGACTGTTGGCATAATTCCCTCAACAAAGTTGAGTTTCTGTTAGAAAAGTTCTCAAATCAAAACTTAAAGGTTCACAGGGAAATCTACTTTGGAGTCCTTAATTGCATCTTTTGGCAAACAACTAACCTCAGTATTAAACACTGTTTTTCTCTCTCAATGGACCTTGCTGTGCCCTTATAAGGTGGACTGACAATCCTCTATTACCAAGTTTCTCCTCTTTATGCAGTCTCTTTTCTGTAAAGCTTTTTAAGAAAACAACCAAAAATAATGTCAACACCAAAAAAAGGAAGGATATCAATTCCAGAAAGATCAAACCTTGTTAATCCTACTTGAAATACATTCTGACACATCCAAGGGTATGAAATCTCTAATTTAAACTAAAAATGTCCATATTTATAAGATTAGGCAGCACAAATACACCCTGGTAAAGACCCTAGCACTGAAAGCAAAACATGCAGTAATGTCTCTAGATGCATAGCCATGTATTTGCCTGTACTTAAAACACTTTTGGTCAGGGCTAACACATACTATTCCAATTACTAAGTATCATTTTCCACCTTCTTAATTATGTACTTGCTCTGTCTTTTATTAATTCATATATTTCCTCTCATTTTTTAAATTTTTTTATCAGCGTCAACATTTTCAATTCTTGCTTATGAATGAGACTTTCAAAGATTTTCTGTATCTAAAAATATAGCACATCTTTCAGTGATAATTTTAACCTTGCAGTACAACAATCCCACGAAAAATGAAAAGCGAATTAGAGACACATCTCCAAAGTGCAAACTGACTTTATTTTCCATCCTCCTTACTATTTTACAAGCTGAATGGTGTTCCTACCAAATCAACTTCCCACACAGCATGCAAGATGAGTGCAAGTCCAGCCTCTTCTCTGATAAGCCCCAGCTGCAGAGAATGGAAATCTTCCACGCTGAAGAGCACATGGGGCACCAAGTTTTAATAGCCTGATTCTGTAACACTCAGTTCAGGAAGTTTTTATACATCCTATTAATTATAATAATATCGGTGAGGCTTACCCAGCAAACAAGCCAAAGCAGCTGAGCTCTGCAAGAAGTTTTTCAAAGGTATAATGGAGTTAACCAAAGGGCATTAGTAACTACTGAAGAAAAAGGGGGAGAGATAATAAAAACAGGCAATCAGCTACAAAATATGAGATGAGACTTGAAGGCTACTATTCCCTCTTTCAAGCATAAGATTGATTTTCTACTGCATCCCTAAGCAAATTACTTGAATCTTCAGCCTTACAGAAATCAGGTTCCACTTTAACTTTTTCCTGATACATCTGACACAAAGCGCTTTCCATCTTACAATGATTTCAGGAGAAATGCAACAGTTTCTTGTGCTACTGCTATATTTTATGCAGCTTCTTTGCTTTGTGGCATCCATCTAGTTAGGCAGAAGTTTTAGAAGTCTCCTTTGATGAAAAACTTATTTTCTAGAATCATTCCCTCCACTGTAAATAAGCACAAGAGGAAAGAAAACTATGAAAGTACCAGCAAGCAAAAGCAAACAGAAAACTATACTCTGCAGAACTACCGGTGTTCTTGAAAACTTCCAAAAGCAAAGATTAGAGAGGATTACAGCAGAGGAAGGTTTCTCTGACCCATATTCTGGCTGCCAGTAGTACATATCTGTCAGCAGGATTACAGGGGCACATTTATTCAATACATTAGCCCTGGCAAAGCACCACCTTCCCTGCCCTAGCTCTCCTCTGAAAGCCCCATCCAGGCCAGTCAGGAGTGCCACAGCTAGAAGATCTAGTTTTTCCAAGAGTTGTTATTTTTATAGCTGAAGAGTTAAAGCACTTCAGAGAGCTAAAAGTTAAGCTGTCTGCATAGATACAACCTTTGTACAACTCCCCCTGTCTGCCCATTATGTCTGTATGTAAAAATTACTGTGCTGCCAACCCCAAGAGGCTGGTTATGTGTTGTCATTTATATAGATAAAGCCATACAGAGTGTTGATATACCTTTTTTGTTGACTATATATCTATTTGTGAGACAGCAGAGGAATACAAGGCATCAGAATCCCTGAGTTTCTACTTTCTAAGAGGAGCAATGGTAAAAGCATCCTCCTATGCATCATCAGCAATGACCAAATTCCACCTTCTGTGTGGAAACCACAGGCTCATACTTGGGCCAAGTTAACCAAGACAATTATCATTAAGAGACTAATTCTCTGCAAAGGGAGTCACACTGTACTAATGTGACTTACCCAAGTGTTCATTGTGGTATGTGCTTTCTGAAAGGCAACGCAGCAAAAAAGACAGGCCACAGGTCTCTTTCCTAGATTAGACACCAGAATCACATTTTGTATTTTGTACGGTCTTTAATGCCGACATTCATCCATCCATTTCACAGGTAAGATAACACAGTTATCTCCTTCAAAGAAAGAGTACTAAGCCTTAATGAATAGTAATTACCAGGGAAGGCATACACATTTTAACAATATTCAATGTAAGAGATAGGGCTATTATTCTCGTTCCTATTAAATCTGCCTTAAATAAAAAGATACTTGAATGAAAACAAGATGATCTTTTTCTTTTTCTAAATAAATAAAAATCACATAAAAGCAAGAGCCTCCACAATGGAGTCTGCAGCAGGTGCAGAAATTAGGCTTCATGAAATACATTTGTAGCCTTTGTTATTGTTTTGAATCTTATTTATTTACTTAAATACTTACCTTATTAGTGGTCAAATTTAACAATTCATACAAACACACAATCACCAACAGAAAATTACACCAAAAAAAAGATATACAATAGTCTGCACGTGATTAAACTGAACTGCAAACAAAAGTGGAAAAAGCAATTAATCAACCTTAAACTAGCAAAAGCTCTAGATCAACAACAGGGCTTAAAACAAATTAAAACTTTTCAAATGATCACAGAAATGGCTTATTTTATTTCATGTACGCTGAATTTTAAGAGAGTTCAGACTGTTAAAACTGAAACCCAAAGACAGAAACACTGCTTGTTTAGTTACTTGATATATGTAACCATGCTTCTAATTTTTTCTTTTTTTACTTCTTCCACTGACAAAAAAAACGCAGGCCTTAAATGAAGTGGAAAATGTAATGCCTTCAATGTTATATCACAACAATCAAAATGACCAAGTCAAAAGTACATTTTAGAATGCATCAGCTTGGCATATGGCCTACAGCTGAGTTTTGCATGGGCTATTTTTTACTTATGTGAAGTTTACTAAAATTACTTACCTGAAGTACTTAAAATTTGCCATATAGAAATCAAAAAGCATGATTTTCATTTATGCAAAATGTGTTTTGGAAGAAATAAATGGTAAAGCTGGAAGCAGTTTGTATATAAATATTAGCCATTTTACTCAGGCCTTATTATAAATTGTTCACACATGAAGTAAATTTAACTTCAAGAATTTCTTTTAAAGCACTAGAAAATTCCAGAATTAATTTTGAACACTTATGTCCTAGCTGATTCATTTTCAGTCAAATCTTCCATGACAAACTGCACAGTACAAATTACTGTCATTATACTGAAAACACACACAAGGCTTCATGACAATGAAATCTAGTTGATGCACTTTAGCAATAACAGGACTTCCACCTTCCAAACATCACATTCATAAGCCTGTAGATACACTCTAGGACATATCAAAAAGACAGGTCTCTTACTGCAAGCTCTAAAAACCCCATTCACACTCCTTTTGTAAATGAGGCAAGCAGATGATTTAGGGGTCAATTCAACAAGAATTGTTTTTGAAAAGAGCATAATCACTAGGGGGGTCGATTCAGTATTCTTTTACTGGATATTCATGGCACTTTCAACTTGAAAATAAAATCCAAAACAGCAACACAAGAGGAGAAAGCGGCTAATTCAGTACCTGACTTTGACCAAGAGTTAAGTTGCAGCAAAGCTCAGAGAAGTCATTCCATCCTATTGGTTTCACTTATCTGCTAAGCTTTATATGGTTCAACTCCTCTAATAGGCTTTTGAAATCTATGGCACATGGATTGGTTAAAGGAAACACTGAAGTTTACCACCCCAAGGTGATTCTCCACCTCCCTTCTCCATTCACACTTCTTAATTCCCAATAATCTTACTGAGCTGGGATGTCCTTGCTAAGATGAAGAAATGTGTGACATGCTGTTGCAGGTGATGCACCAGCCACCACAGTTTTCAGGCACAGAAGACTTCAACACAGCCATCTGCAGATACACACTTCTCAGTTTCAGGAGTAAACCAGACTGTCTTCAATCCCAGGCTGCAAATGGCACTCCCCACTGAAACAAACATTCTTTTTCATGTTGAGAAGTAATACTGCCTGTGCTGGTGAGTATGTGAATCTGAGAAGAGGAAAACTGCCCATATACTTGCCTCAGGAGAGTCCCCTAACCACCAGCCTGTTGGTTAGACCAGGGAGGAAGCTTTCAGCTTCCATCAGGAGGTCAATTATGGAGCTCACCAGTAGTCACATACTGGTAGGCAGGATAGGGGGAAGAGCTGGTTCTTCCTCAAAATCTCTGTCTGGTTAATTTCTGTGATTGTATTTGTTGTCTATCTTCATCATAATTCAAGTCCATTTTACAGCTCAAAGGGTTACACTACAGTCACACCGTGATACAGTACTAAGCAAATCAGCAGAAAGCAATATATTAGATGAGAAATACCCTGCATGAAGAAACAATCTGCCAAGAAAGGCACTCACACTCTCTTAAAAAACGTATTTTCCCATATATTTCTGGTTTTGAGAGCTCAGGTTAAAACTGAACACTTTCCTCACACAGTTCAACTGTCTCTTATGTGAAAGGCTAATTTCAGAGATATCTAATTTCTAGCAGAACTTATTTCTGCACACATTTAAATAATTCACAAGGAAAATTCACTGTCTACTGAGAGGATGATAACATTTGTTTAGATCAACAAAAAACCAGATGTGAGCAATATTGCAACACAGCCAAAAAAAATGGTCTCAAGCTAACTTTTCTCATCTGGACAGTATCTCTTTTACCAGGTCATTAGCTTCTTAATTATTCTTCTGTACAAGTGTCAGGGCTATCACAAACCTGTACAGAATCTAGGCAGTTAGTTTTTGCTCTTCTTTGTCCATGCAGTCTTATGTTGAGGAAACCCCTCCAGACTCCATCCAAGGACCTCCCTTCAGAGAAGTCAACTTAGCTTTCATAAAATCATAGAATGGTTTGGGTTGGAAGAGACCTTAAAGATCATCTAGTTCCAA
>VZTY01030360.1:102680-113840 GCA_013400935.1 Turnix velox | reverse complement strand
CTTTGTTTGACACCTGAAGGTGCGGTGAGTGCAACTGGTATGAGTTCAGTCCCGAGGATGTGACTTAGCCCAGGGATGGGACAGCAGCATCTCCGTTGGAAGCTGAAAACAAAAATCTTCACCTTCAAGAATTAAAATTCTTATAATTAAGTTCTTATAATTTTAATTATTAAAAAAATTATAAAAAAAGTTGCCTGTTCTTATAATTTCACACTTACTGTACCTGGAGTAAGGCTAATTTCCCAGTCTCCAAAGCCTTCCAGTAAATGAATGGGAAGTGGTAGATTAAATTAGAAGATCAGAGTTTACAGTCAGTGAGCTTCAGAAAGCGATTTACTGGCACTCTCTTTTTAATTATATCAACACCTCATAACCATTAATGAATTTATCTTTACTGCACTGAGATTAAGTAACTCAATCATAAAGTTCTATGAGAAGTCTACCTCCAAGCCAAGAACTATACCTATAAATTTTAGGATGATATTTTGTCTACATCAACATCATTCCTCACAATTTCAAATTACAGTCTCATGAGACAAGACTGCTGCCCCCTTACCCACCTACTTAAGATTAAAAAAAAGCATGCTTCTGTGTAGACCATTCTTCCTCATTACATCCCTGTAGCTTTGCTCACTCCTAACAATAGTTTATTGAATGCAAGAAAAAAAGAAACAAGTATTTTTCAGCTATAGGCCAAGAACCTGACATGTGCGAAACCTGGTCCTCCTATCCAACTCACAACGCTCCCTTGAGGCAAAAGAGAAGGGAAATGAAAAAGTGGTAAAAATGAAAAATGAAATTTAAAACAGGGGTGAGGACTAGGAGAGGAGCTTCCTGCACTATTGGGGAAGACAAAGAAAATAAGAATCCTGACAAACACTGTCCACGCTCATGACATATGCAACAAATTCTACATATATACTTAATTAAGTGGTTAAAAGAGAAAAAAAAAGGGAGAAAAACTTAATTTTAACTTACACTCTAAACAAAACCACATTTCTATATAGCAGTCAAAGGCAGACAAACTAATATCCATACGAGCAAAAGTACTAACATCTGTATTTAATAAAAATTAATCTTTAAATCTACTATAATCTAGTGATCCTGCAGACCTCCAACAAACATGGCCCATGCCTATTTGTCAAGAACGAAACAAGAAAGCAAAGATTTCTGGGAGGCCTTCAATTTTCTGTCTAAAAACTTCCCTGTAGTTTGCTCTACTTGAAATATAAAGAAGGAAAGAAGAAGGAAAGCAGAGGAAGAAGGAAAGAACTGTGATTTATCCATCAGCTTCGCTATGTTTTTTTCTACTTTTTGTATGCATCAGAAGTACAAAAACTTTACAGAGACAGTAATTTGCACAAGGTTGATAATTACTAGTAAAGAGGATATTGGAGAACAAAACAGATTTTCTCAATATACTTTACAATCTTCTGCTAACAGGCACACACGAAACACAGTGAGAACAAATTGCATTCAGACAGTACTAATGTTCAGGATTTTAATATCACTCTCCTTACTGCAACTATATAAAACTCTCTGCATAAAGGTTACCTCTAACACATCTTCCAACTCTTAAACAGATTAAAAAACACCCTTATTACATTGTACATTTAACCACAACACAAGAAAAGGTTAGCTCCCAATAATAACCTTATAAAGAAAGTACAGTATCAGTTAAATGGATTTTAAGTAAGGGTCCAAGATCATATTAGGCAGCAATTATAAGCTACAAATTGTGTTTCATATCTTCAGCAAGAGTTAGCACAAGTCTTGCTGAGTCAAATCTCTGCTATAAAACCCCTTGGCACATTTTAAATGCTGAAAGCAGCTGAGCCCTGAGGGGTTAAAGCTGATGCTAAAGGTAAAGGCTTGAAGAGTTGACCAGGTATCTTCTGGCCATAGATCTAAGCACATCAGTCACGGGCAAATATACTGCTCTGTGTTCACCAGTGAAGGCCCCGAGCAATAGATCAAGTTCATCAGCTGCTGTGGAGCCTCCCAGAGCAGTGGCAGGGTGAAACATTATTTTCATTGTGACTACAGCAATCTGAGCAGTAAAGGTGACACTGGACAGTGACTCACTATTTCCATTCATTGAAAGAAAGTAAGTGCATTAAAAGGGTTTCTTCCAAACAACATGCCTTGTTAAAGAGGCCCTCTAAGCGTCAGGAGTAAAAAAATAAAACAAGAGCCCATCCCAGTCAGAAAGACTCAAACAAAGAGTAATGTTTTACCACAGTCCCCAGGTTTGCCAAAGCAGCTGTCCTTGCAGCCCAACCTGAAGTGTCACCTACTTGCCTAGTGATGGCCACAAGCCACCACTCTCGACAACCAGGCTCTGAGCCCACACCTTACCACATGGACCATCTCCTCACAGCTCACCATAGGGACACTCCTCTCACAGCTTACCATGAGGACTTGCCCACTAAAAGAGTTCTCCAAGGGGAGTCTCCTCACTCCCTCCCAAGTGTGCAGCTCAAGAGCTCGGCTCTGTGTTTGGCTACAGAAGCATTCCAGACTGCGTCAGTTTGGATTACAACATAAATATTATGCAATTGCAGAAATCCTTAGATCCAATTATGGTAATAGTGCAGGTGACAACAAGAAAGACATTTGTTATAGTCTGTGGTCACATTCTACTCCCACTCCTCCTTGACTTTGATGAAAAGAAATTCAACTAAAGGAAATTCAGTCAAGTTATCACAAATTTCACTTCATCTGTCACTTTTCTCAGATCTTACAGTAACTCTTTTCTCAAGCAACAGCCAAACAAAAAGGGGAAGGAAGAGTCCCAAGAAGTGAAAGCAAGGTCCAGCCTGTAGCCATGCCTTGTCTAGAGGTATATAGAATGAATCAGTGGTGTTCCACTACAGCACACAACACCTGACACCCTCAGTAAACGACATCACAGGCTGGATATCACTGATTTAAAACAAGTGTGTGAATTTAACTCTTAAGAATTGCCTTTCTCATATGTCTTTAGATTCTCACCAATGATGTACCTAAGATTCACTTATTGAATAAATGGAAGTGAGCTCTTCAAAGTATTTAAATATTATGAAAAAGTCGCTTTGAGTATCAATTTTTCATTTTAGTGGTAACTTGCACAGAACCTATCAACAGGGTATATGACAACTTGTATTGAAAGAAAACCTAAAAATGCTTGGATTCATCTTAAAAACACACAAGCCCAAATCTAGGTGCTTCTGAAGAGCAGCTAAAGAGCTTGTAACTTACTATCCACACAAACCACTTCCTGCACGTGAGCATACAAAGACATCCAAAGCATCAATCAGCCTCAGCACCTAAGCCAAAACAAGGACTCATCCACCACATGAACTTCAGAAAATCTGAGATCAGAGCTGAAAGTCTTAGGAGACCTTTTCTCAACACAATTACATGGCCATCCTCTCCTGAAGAGTGAAACAGATCAAACCGTAAGGAAGGTACCTGCATGCCACAGTCGCTACAAAGCTCAGTCTGAACAGGGGTCCTGCATGCCAGCAGGTTTTTGCTGGTGGATTGAGCTGCTCCATCACTTGCCACTCCAGACCTTGCTGCTGGTCCAAACTCCTCCCAGACCTCATGGTCACTCCAGGGGCTTATAACCTGCTGGGGCATGGTAAGACACCAATGCCATGACCCATGATCAGTATGGAAGTTAATCCAGATCTGGCCAGCAAGAACTTTCCCAATGCAAAACTTTAAAATCACTTTTCTACATGATGGAAGCCACCCTCCAGAGTGGTCAGATCCTGCCCAGGAGAATCCCACTTCTCAAAGAGATTTGCTTTTAATGAAGGAGTGAAAATTTTTTGTCTTTGCTGACTACACTCCTCTTTAGGATGTTTTCTGACCCATAACCTGAGATATGGAAAATATATCTGATACATTAATTTTCTTTCCACCAAAGTCTCCTTCCTGGAATGTCGTGGTAGCAAACAGCAATCCCACTGCAGTCGTGTACATGGGCAAATACCACTCACAAAGCTGCACAGATCTGCAGGAAAGACCTTTGGCCATCAACAACTCCTCATCTAGCCGTGTCCTGAGGCTATACACAAGTACTTTGTCAGTTTCACCATTCTCTTGGCTTCTCCCTGACTTGAAATAATGATTTAGCCCCCAGATACTAAACCAAAAAAATAATGCAACAAAAATAACTCCTCAACTAATATTTTTACAAGGTTACCACATCACTATTGACAATACATACATTTCTGGTTTCATAGGCTGCATAGGTGAACATCCTTTCCTGGTCAATAATAGAGGTCCGAGAACAGACTCGTCACCATATGCAATGGTAAAAACATCCTTGGATCTTTTAAAAGATGTCAATCACTTAAAATATAATTAAATACCAAATATGTCAAAGTTCCCGTCACAATACTTTAAATTCCTTTTCCTAAGCAACAGCATGTGTAAGGATTTATGGCACTGTGAAACTTCCTCCGTATATTCAATATAGTTATCTGTTGAATTACTGACCATACATATTCTTCAATGTACAATGACAGTTATTGTGTACTGAGAACAATTTACAGGCATCATCACAATATTAAAAGTAATTTAAATGCATTCAGGACTGGTAACAAATGCGTGCAGATGAATTTTGGTGCAAAGCCATTTCATGATCTTTTAGCAAAGTACCACCCTAATATTTTTACAGTTTTAGCACCTATATATTCCACTAATTGATTTTCCATTAAGAATGATTTTTACTACATATCAAGGAACCCTTAGCACCCTTCTCCTTGCATTCATCATGACATACATATGACAACCACTTACTCCTCCATTGAATTAAATATGTTCTTCTACAAAGATGAAAACATGTTGACACAAGTGAAAAGCATAACAGTTCACCAGTTCCATGCATCTCCACAGCCTGCACACACCTGACTGCATTAGGGGTTTGTGTTTTCATTTTTAGGTCATGAGAGTACTGTCAGTACTGTAATGAAACCACAATCCTGTCTGTGTTCTCTCACAGAGAAGTGCCTTGAATCATAAATATTTCAATTATTGTGTTTCAGACTCTAGCAGATATAAGCCTCTGTCTCCTATATGCTCTTCCTCACCTCTGTCTTCCAAACAGCTCTGTCCCTGCTCTGACACACAAAGAAAGTGATACTTTGATTTACAGTATTTAAAAATTATTACAATAATATTTGAAACTATGTATTCCAAATAACTAATTTCACAAAGACATACAAGATCTAATGCTTTAAAAATGGAACTTGGTTGTGGCCAGCTCAAACTGGCATTAACTTCTGCAGCTGCCACATTACTGCCTGCTCAAGTGCATAATACCAGTGTCCAAAAAGCTAATTGTTTCATCTTACAGATGAAGTGATAAATTTATTTTGTGTATTGAGCATCAGATAAAAATCACACCAGTTGTTTCTTCTGCAAAACAGATCATCTGTCTTCAGGGCTTCTGCCCATCTCCAAGCAGCTCCTGCCCAGCCATGTGTTTTCTCTGGCCTCTTTCTGCAGCACTTTCTATCCCCTCATTGTTTGCATGTTGTTGTGTTCCTTTCTGAAGCCTTTTGTGGCTTCCCATCACTCAGACTAAGAATTTACTCCATGCTATTTGGACATGGAAAAGCTCAATGGTTTCTTATCTAATTTCCAAGCAGTTGAACATCAGCTGCAGGTTCTGTTACACAGGTATAGCCCACTGCTTGTTTACAAGATAGGTTACAATCCCAGTAAAATAAGGTGCCTCATCAATATAATAGTGAAGAGCTGCAAACAGGGAAATCAACAACATAACTGAGAGTAACTTTTTTACAAGGAAATTTGGCACTGACCAGATAGCAAAGTTTAAGGTGTTTAAGGATATTCACCACTCTTAAATCTTCCTTGTGGTTCCTGGGCAAAATCAAAATCAGCACCTGAGAGATCCTCAGCATGGTATTATGCATGAAATAATCTGGCAGCTCGGTACCTGGGGTTTCTCCAACTGCAAGTTCCTTACTTTGTAGAATGAATTATCCAGTTTGGTCCTGTTAGAGAACAATGCAATTCACTACACTTGTACACAGAATCTCTCTCTCACATCACCAAAACCATGATGGCAGTATCTACCAGGATCATACTGCTTTAACAAATCAAAAAATATATTAGGCATAATTTGAAAAATTCCTAAATTCAAATTAAATCAAATACATAATTAATATTTTTAGTAGGCATCATGTTGCTCCAGGTTGAAATAAAGAAGATGTATAATTGAGTAACTTGGTATTTAAATTTACTTAGGAGAAAATTATGACCAAAACTGCAAAACATGTACCATGTTGCCAAAGAGAAATTATTCTAATGGGGCACTGTATCCTCTTTTAACAAAAAATCAGTCTTAAAAGGTACATGAAATTTTTTATTTAACATAAATACTTCTCCAAGGAAATAACATGCTTAGAAAAATCCAACTTCCTAGTTACACATAACGATACACCACGATACACCACCTAGCCTCAAAACATCACTCTTCAAATGAATTTCCAATTTTAAGCCCAATAAGTCCCACAGGGACAAGTTTGGCATAGGCCCGCTGGAATCTCAGTTGTCCTCACAACATACTGGAGGCAAACCAGCTGAAACAGAGCTGAGATCAGCAATTTAGAGACACACTTAATTTGATGCAATTTGCAGCCATGGTCTGATGCACAGCAGAGGTCCAAAGGAGCAGATCACTGAGCACAAGATCTGCAGTGTCTCTGTGGACTCTGCAATGACCAATGGGCTGGAAACTTAGCAAGGTAGAGACACCCCACCACCGGCTTTCAGTATCTGCTTCTCATAGGAAAGGAAAAAGACCAAGACCTCTTGGCAATAAAGGAAGTCTCGCAGATAAGACAAAGCCAGCCTGTGAAGTCCCTAGAAGGCTTAGGTTTTACACTATCAAACCTTCTACCCCAGATAACCATCACAGGGCAACAGAGGGACAGGGCAGAAAGTATGCCTCCTGCATGCTGAATGAAGATGCAGCCTGTCCCTTAAACCAATCTGCCTGTTGTTTTCCTCACGTAAGCTGATCAGTTAGAAAATCATCCACATTACCCACAGCCATGGTGGTGCTCTGTGCCACCCTTGGTGCATGCCGTGGGTACAGCTCATTGTATCCAAGGGAATCGGCTTTGCCTTCAGCAACCACCCTGACTAACAGACATATTTAAATAAGAAACAAATGGCAGAAAAACCCTTTCTAGCCCCAGACACATGATCACTACTTGCAGGAAGAAGAAATAACTAACTAAACAGATAAAAAGTTAAGCCTACAATGTTCTTACTCTCCCCTCTGACAAACCTGTACAATTTCCTAAAAAGACTTTAGACAGTTAATATTATAATACAATGTGCTTAACATTTTAATTTCATTTTCTTTAAAAGAGGAGGTGAAATCATCATATTAAACACAATTCCACAAACTTCACTTTCCAGCACCACCCCAAACTACACTTTGGTGAACCGATAAACATCAGAGCAACTGTTCATTAAAGAGATTATTTTCAGCTACTTCAGTGATGACAGCACAGGCAAGCTGATGCTGGCACTTTTAAATCTAGCTTTCTGACACTAAACATGATCTTGTCCTTAAAGCACAAACTTAGCAGAAACAGTTTGGGAGAAAGGCCAAAACTACTGCAAATCTTACATCAAAGGATAGATGCCTCTCATAATTTGCAGTAAATATCTTGGTAGATTTTAAGACGTAGTAAGAGCCACGAAACTCATGAAAGTTTTAGAAAGGAGAAAAGAAAAAATCATAATTGTTAAATGAAACTTGTGGAATTGCTTCTTGTTCTTATACTGTTCTTATACTTCTACATCTTATATGATGTAGAAGTTTTGAATTTTCAATAAAAAATGACCCTTGGAAACAGTTAAAATAAAGGTAAGACTGTTCAATCTATGAAAGAGCAAATGTGGCAGAAAACTTCCAAACAACTAACAATGAACAATGCAATAAGAGTTTAAAGATTAACCTTAATTTAAAAGGCTAGTTCATTACAGATAACCTTTTCTGTAATTTTTTATTCAGTTTTTCTGGTGCCACTAATTTACAATCAGGAAAGATTTCAAGTCAAAACAGGACAGGGAAGGGGAATCTAAATGACAAGTATTTCTTCTAACAAGGACTTGCTGAGAGGCATGCTACAGAGGATGTGGAAAAAAAAAAAAAAGGTGATTTGCATTACTTCTAGACCCACTAGCTGTCAAAAAATTTCAAAAGAATAGTCAGTTTAACTGTACCAAAAATTATTTTGCGACAAAGCTGAAAGCATTCTTCAGTTTGACTGTGATTTGCAATTTTCTCCAGTCAAAATCATTCTGTGGGTACTTCTCAGTGACCTATGTCCTAAATCATTTTCAATCCCTATGAGCAAGTGACCTCTTCGCAATCTGACTCACAAAGAAAAAAACACGATGACACCCATGAACCATTCTTTTTCAGCCACCATCAGAATTTAATTTTCTCCTAAATAAACCTGGTAAAAATAGAAATGGAACAAGAGAGTACTCAGTGTTCAAGAAATGTTAATTAATCACCCAATCAGAAAGATAGATAAATACCAGCCTTCACATTCTAATGATGAAAAAACAGAGGTTAAGTGACATTTCCAGTGACTACATAGCAAAACACTGCCACAGCATGGATCACATCTGAGAAGTTTTCTATTGTTTTCAGCTCAGTAGCCTTGAATAACTCCTGTGTATGCAATGCTGAATCAGGTATATTCCTCTGAATATAAAAAGCTCATTCTAGCTCACGTAAATCAGTTTAGGGAAAAAAAAAAAGCTTATGCTACAGTAATGATTTTATTTTAAAAAATGCATTTGAGTCCAACAAGAACTTTTCTAAAAATGCACTGGAGTCTGACAAGAATGTTTCTAATCAAATGCACCCTTAATTTCAAAATGTTTGTTTTGACACATTCTATTAGAGAAAGCATTTAAAAAATGTATAAGCAACAGATGATTTCCAAAAAAGGCCCGATTACTTCAAAAACATATGAAATTCAACACCTGACTATTGTATGAACCCTAGTGCAGCTTTAAAATGGTACCATGTATTCACTAACTAAAATAACCTGAATATATTTCTTTTACTCTTCCTCATCCTTGAAAAACTCTGATTTGGTTTTTCCCTGTGGAATCTTCAATAATTTTGCACAAATAAGCACTAAACAAAAAGCTACAAAACATTTTGGGTTTTTTCCTCTCTCAAGCATTGTGGCACTTCACAGTAGCAAAGACCAAGTGACCAACCTAAGAATCACTGAGGTTAAACAAAAAACAAAGAAATACCCAAATATTTATACAATTGATTCTCCGTAGGCTCCCTGGCAATGCTACTGCTAAACCTTAAAGCCTGAAGCACCAAGGCCTCTCATCAAGCAGGTGCTACATAGTAACAAAATGAAGTACTATGTCCTTAATTTTGTATCTTTTGTGTGTCACTAAGCAAATCCATCAATTGGCAAGAAAGTTACTATGTTTATTTCAGAAACATTCCATTTCAAACACTTTCCCTCTATCATTTAATAATCTACTCAGTAGTTAAAGGAATGGTTTAAGTATACAAAAATGCTGCGCAACACTACAGTTTTGTAAGAAGTATATTTAAATAGCAAATTACTGCAAAACAAGGATCTTTTCAATATTTATATTTAACAAGAACAAATTATTATAGTCAGGAAAAATATTAAATTAAAAATAAATATTAATTTGGATGCTAAAATCCATATCTCGCTCAAAAGGGTTTAGAGTAGCATTAGAGAAAACAATTTAATAATTAATCATATTTTATTTACAGTAATATTACAAGTAGTAATGTTTTTCCCTAATAGTTTTGAATTACCTAGCACAGGGGGAAAATAAAAATAAAATTGAACATGCCAAAATCTCTTAACACTTTGTCTTACACTTCTTCCCTTCCCACAACACCCAAACCACTCTGGGTGTAGAAACACTGTGCACAACTTCCCAGTCCCACATTTCTAAGAAAATCTCCGAGGGCCTATTTGAGCCAATGGAGCGATTCCTACTGATGTCAGTAGAAACATTCCCACTCACTTGAGCAAGTTTTGCGATAGGGCTTTTCATACTGAGAAAAGGCGGAGGGGAAACCCTCTAGGGAAAGGGGACTTTGTGCTTCTCCCTGTAAAAGTACATAAACAAATGAGAACTACTTAAAAAGCAAAAGTGATTCCCAGGTAGGGATCCCTGTGTGTTTTTCCATCAGCAGCTGTGCTCTCTTTACAGGCAGACGATGATAGTGGAAATGCAGGTTGGTTACTTTTGAGATTATTTTTTCCCTCCTGAGACCACACCATCCGCCCCACTTTCCGCCCGGAGCTGCTCTCCCCAAGTTTTAAACGCTTTTTTCCCTGCCTGCAATCGCAGCCCGGGATGAAGCCTCCATTCCGGGACCTTTGCCACCGACCAGCTACGGGAAAAAGAGCGAAAATGCCTCCCGCATCCCATTTACCTTCGCCGGGCGAACTCGGATGGGCGGCAAGCGACTTCTCAGCAAGTGAGGGCCGGCCGAGAGCAGCGCAGGTTGCGCACCCCCCGTGCTAGGCGCCACAGAAAGCGGAGAGGGGAGGCACAGGCGCTGGCCCCTTTCCTTCCCTCCTCCTCTCCCTGGCATTCCCAGCTAGAAAAGTAAAACCCTGCAAGCCTCGCAGCCGCGAGCTCGCTGCCTTCTCCCGCGCTCCTCCAAATTAAACTTTCAAAAGTTTCCCAGATCCCGCAGTCCTCTGGAATTTCAAGAGGCAATTTAAAGGAAAGGCCCCCACACACCAGCCACGACGGAGGCCGCCTCCGGAACTCCGCAGCTCTAGCATCATTATTTATTCATCACTGGGTTTAGGCGCTTTATTTTATTTTATTTTATTTTTGGCTTTTAGTAGGGGGAGGTAAGAGGCGCGACGCCGTTCCCCGAGTAGCCCAAAAAGCTTTGAAAGGCCTCGCGGGCACCCTCTCTACCATGCGCTTCCCACCCACGCCAGAGGGGGCGCCCCGGGGAAGCGGGGGCACGAGACGCCCGGAGCAGGAGGCCAGCGGCAGCCAAGAGGCGGGGGGCCAGAGGCCGGGGGTGAGCTTTCTCCCTCCGGCAGGCAGGCAGGCAGGCAGCACACAAAGAAG